>CAUYON010150014.1:0-23661 GCA_963573935.1 Arctocebus calabarensis
TGCTGAAGGGAAGGAGTGCGGGAAGATCCATGTATCCCAGTCACTAGAAAGCCTATGTCATGGCTTGGCGCCTGTGGCTCAACAGGCTAAGGTGTCAGTCACGTACACCTGAGCTGGCGGGTTCAAATCCAGCCCGGGCCCGCCAAACAACAATGACGGCTGCAACCAAAAAAAAAAAAAAATGGCCAGGCATTGTGGCGGGCACCTGTAGTCCCAGCTACTTGGGAGGCAGAGGCAAGAGACTCACTTGAGCCCAGGAGTTGGAGGTTGCTGTGAGCTGTGATGCCACAGCACTCTATCCAGGGTGACAGCTTGAGGCTCTATCTCAAAAAAAAAGAAAGCCTATGTCATCACTTCAGATTAAGTTCTTATTTTGTATGGTGGGGGCAAACATGTACCACCACTGTTACATAATGTAAATGCAAAATATGATGTATCCTGGGGAGAAAATTAAAGCAGAGAAGTGAAGTAGCAGAGTATACAGGAGTCCCCAAGCTCTCATTATCCCACATGGAAACACACAAGGGCTGGACCCAGCTGGAACAGATGCACCGTGCACCAGGAGAGGGTTCTGCCCTGTCTTGATCTGCTCATACTACTAACCCAGTACCACGGACTGGGTAATTCATAAAGAAGAGAAATTTATTTCTTGCAGTTTTGGAGGCTGGGAAGTCCAATGTCAAGGTCCCAGTACCATGTACCAGTAACCCAGTACCATGGACAGGGTAATTCATAAAGAAGAGAAATTTATTTCGTGCAGTTTTGGAGCCTGGGAAGTCCAATGTCAAGGTGCTGGCATCTAGAGACAGCCTTCTTGCTTCATTGTCCCATGGTGGAGGATAATGGAGAGAGAGGGCAAAAGAGGAAGTGAGCAAGGGCTGCACTTGCTTTTATAGCAATTTCACTGTCTTGATAGTGAATCAGTTCTCAAGTTAGCAACATGAATCTACTCATGGCAAGGTAAAGCCCTCCAGGGCTTGCAGAGCAGGTAGCCCTCTTAGGACAGAATTCATTCACAAGAATTGAATAAGTGATGCTTAAATACCTACTTAAACCAGGCAGGATTTAGTTACGAAAATGTTAAGAATATTTTGCGATCACAAGTGGAATTACACTTTTTAAGTTGTGCTTTGGTCCATATTATCCAAGTAAACCAAAGGTTGAATCACAAAAATCTGAACTCTGACACATAAGAACAGTAGGGAAACTTCTCAGGGATATAGACAACTATATAACAGCCTTAAAAGAAGAGGAATCACAGAATCACATGGTTTTAAAGCTAGAAAGGGCTTGTGGCATTATTTATACTAACCCTCCTCTTTACAGGAAAGGAAGCTGAGGTTTGGAAAAATTGAAAGACTTGGCCACACAAGTGGCCCACACTTTCAATCCTAGCATTCTGGGAGCATCAAGAGTTTGAGACCAGCCTGAGCAAGAGTGAGACTTCATCTCTACTAAACACAGAAAAATTAGCCAGGTGTTGTGGCAGGTGCCTATAGTCCCAGCTAGTCTGGAGGTAGAGGTAGGAGGATCACTTGAGCCCAGGAGTTTTATAATGAGCTATGATGATGTCATTGCACTCTACCTGGGGTAACAGAGAGACTCTGTCTCAAAAACAAAAAAAAAGATGAGACAAGATTTCACCAGTGTCACACAGAGAGTTAGTGGGAGAATTCCTGGGCCTGGCCTGAATTTTCCCAACAGGCATGGTGAGCCCTGGTTTATCATCTAGCCTGGGATCAGATGACAGCAAAAGAGCATCAATTACCTGATTACCTGCATCAATCAGACTGACTGAATGGTTTCTGAAACTGCACTTCACCTTGAGTTGTGTACAAAGAAGTCTTGGGTTAAAGCTTTTCTGGCCATCATAATGTCAGTCAGAAAGAGGGAATCAAATTAAAAGGGGAGAAAGTCAAAGAAAATACTAGAAGGCTGAAATTGCAGTAACAGGAAGTTCCTATGTTTCTAACCTTCTGTCTCCCTTAGAATGGACAGTTTTCCTGGGTGGGGCGGAGGTACAGTGGGGGGAAAGGGGGAAGTATGAACCATGGTCTCCTTTCTCAGACCTCAGTTTATCCCTCCTACTGTATTTCTTTTTTTTTTTTAGACAGAGCCTCAAGCTGTCACCCTGGATAGAGTGCTATGGCATCGCAGCTCACAGCAACCTCCAATTCCTGAGCTCAAGCGAGCCTCCTGTCTCTGCCTCCCAAGTAGCTAGGATTACAGGTGCCCGCCACAACGCCCGGCCGTTTCTTGGTTGCAGCCGTCATTGTTGGTTGGCGGACCCAGGCTGGATTCGAACCCGCCAGCTCAGGTGTATGTGGCTGGTGCCTTAGCCTGCTGAGCCACAGGCGCTGAGCCCCTCCTACCGTATTTCAATAACGTACATTCCCTAAAAAGGAATCTAATTTAAGGTGGATCACTTTCTCTCCTCTCCCTCCCTCCCTTTCTTCTTTCCTCCTTCCTTTTTTCTTTTTGGGTTATTCTTTAAAAATTGATTTTTGTGTATGAAAAGTGGCATCATCTAAAGATTTAAACATTTTTGAATGATTATTCCTGAAAGACAGGAATCCTGCCTTCTCCGTCATGGGTGGTCAGAGTCCAGCATGGTGTCAAGCAGATGCACCAAAGTGAGTGATCTAATGTATGTCCTTATTCCTTGAATGTTCTATGGGAAGCCAAAGCAGGGTAGGATCAAAAATGGTGGAGAAAAGAGAGGAAATAGTCCCGTGGGGGCATCTGGGCAGATCAGTACCTTTGCTGCTTGGCCTTGACATGAACCATTGGTTTTCCATGTTGTTGAGCACACGGTACCATCACCTGAGTCTTTTACTTAGGGAGACAGATCTTCTGGGGTTTCATACTTACCAGGAATGCAGTGAATTTACATTGCAACTGCAAGGCGACATCTATAGTGGAATGATTTCTCATTTCTGGTCATCCAAGGGAGATAACTGCAGATATTTATAAAGCCAACGGGTTTACTCTACATGGTTCAATGAATTGTTCTTTCTATTCTGTGCAGACAAATGTTGCCATTATTTGTGACCTATAATGCAGGTTAGTAGCTTCTAGATTACTTATATTCAGTGAGCATACTCTTTTGTTATGAAGATTATTTCTATGCCCTTTTCACTTAATGATAGGTACAAACTTTTGTTATATAGATCAACAGCCCCCCAAAAGACCTGAGTCTGTCTCAGCCTATCTCAGCCTTTGTCCTCAGTGTGCAGCCCCCCTGGGGTTAATTCTGAGAACAGGTTTCTGACGAGGAAGTTCTCCAAGTTTTTTTCTTATGGGTGGTGACAGGTACAACACTTTGGGGTGCAATAGGTTCTCATTTGGCAGCACAAGACGCGTTCTGCTGACTAAAGGTGCCTTGCTCAGGCTCAGCCATCAACTACACTCAGTTGGTGCAGCCTGCATTGGGCTTCTCTCCTTATGTACACTTCTTTCTAGAGTCATAGATGCCCTGATGTGATACATACCTTTGTTTTCTTTGTTTGCTTCTGTTTCTGTTCTAGTGTTCCTTCCTACTTTTTCATGTTGGTATTCATTTTGAAAAGTCAATCATTAAAAATACTTCTAATTCCATGAAATAAATGTTTCAATGCATGTATTATTTTTATGTTCACTACCAGTTTTTTCACTTACCCCTACTTGGTGAATATGAGGATTAAAGTTATCTTATTGGTTCAAGATATACTGGTGATTATTCTTCTTGGCCTTTGAATATCACACACCCAAAGAGAAGAAAGTGGTCTTCCAGGACTGAGAATAAGGCCTAAATAATTTCACACACTGTATTCTTGCTTGAAACTATAGAAAATTGTGTTGATGACCAAGAGAAAGGCTGGCCATCACAGGAAACGTCACCTGTTATTTGTGTAGTGGTTACAGGGCAGTTGTAGTTGCAGTTCCCAATGTGGCTTGAGGTTCATGGATTAGACTGCCTAATCCCTGGAACCACAAGGGACATCTGTGATTTCACTGACTAGTTCCGAAGCTAAACAGACACTTTGTTGATGGGTAGATACAGTCGCAATGGTAGATGAAACTTATTCTAATGTAGAAAAAGCCTGACATAGGGGGTATCCAAAAAATGATGTTAATTTCCATAAACACTTTGTGATATTAAAGTATGAGATAAAACTAATATTGGATGTGATAAAATGGAATTAAATAATTATGAAAAATTACAATAACAACATGCCAATAAACTTGCAATAGTGAAACAGAAATATTATTAGAAAAGTATATAATTATATTATTATACTTATAATAATTATTATAAGTATATCATAATTCCCCAAAGGAATGGGGAAAACGTAACAGAAATATTAGAAAAGTATATAAGTAATATCACTATGGGGAATAAATAATTAAGGATGACCAGGATTTTATTTAACAGAACTAAACAAGGTTAAAAAAATAACTCACACCTGTATGTAATTTTAGCACTCTGGGAGGCCGAGGTGGGCAGATTGCTTGAGCTCAGGACTTTAAGACCAGTCTGAGATAGAGTGAGACTATGTCTCTAAACATAGCCAGGCGCGGTGGCGGCTGCCCATAGTCTCAGCTACTCCAGAAGCTGAGGCAAGAGGGTTGCTTGAGCCCAAGAGTTTGAGGTTGCTGTGAGCTATAATGCCATGGCACTCTATTGAGGGGGACAAAGTAAGACTGTCTCAACCCTCCCCACCCCCTACAAAAACAAGAAACAAAAAAACCTTACAATTGTTTCTCCTTACGGAACTTACTTGATTCTCAGACTTCTAGAAAATACTCTGAACAATACCCTGCTAATGTTCCTGTACAGATTTGTACACTTCGGAGTTTTTCATCTTTACCTACTCCGAATATACAACATATGGTGTATTTTTTTTGGTGAAAGCTAGTACATGGTAGTTTTCATATGAGAAAGATGGTTATTACCTTCTTGCAAGACTGTGATTCAGCTGCATTTAGCTCTGCTGTTGAGCAGGGGCGAGGGTATGTAGTTGAGGAGTCAGGAGGGTGTCATCAAGAGAAAGAGCAGGTACCTGCTTTCCTAACATCTAACATCGTCTTGTTAAATCCTGTTTTTGTTATATAACTGAGTGCTGACGTTCAACCTTTGTGTTCTTGAGACCCTTGATGTGGATTAACAGACTTCTGGTGAGGAGTTTTGTGGGTGGTCCACTTTTTTGCTGTGATATTTAAATGACCGGAGCAATGATGGTGACCCAGACACTTGTAACAACACTGCCACGCGGCCATGAGGCTTATTCCACACTTGTGGCGCCCTCCTGTGGCTCGGTGAACAGGCTCCCCAACTCTGTCCCAGAAGGTGATGATTTAGGGACACTTTTAAAGGGGATAGACTGCCAAGATCAGGCCTCCCAGTGTGTTACCTCACTCTTGAGAAATTTCAGCGAGTTATTAAGCCATTTTATTTTCTTACAAGGAAAATTTCAATTTTCCATTCCTGTTTTACACATGTTGCTTGGAGACATGATTTTTCCTTTAGCCTCACGAGTGCTGCCACTGCTTTGTGACAGGCTGAACTGAGCAGCAGGCAGCCTGGAATGATAATGCGTGAATCGATCCAACAAAATTTGGCTTCCAGGTCCTCAAAATATACCACTGACGCTGGTTCCAAGTGAAGCAAGTATTCTTGTTAATTATCTGACAGGATTTGTGTGTCATCTTCGAATGTTCTTTAGATTGGCCTTGGAGATTGGGAAGGTGACGCAGGTGGTCATACCACATAGAACATTTATGTTCTTCTTTGACAGCCCACTCACCTCGGGGCTCCTGGGAGCAGTTTCCAGGAGAATGGAGAGCAGAGAGAATCATAATTATGTCTCGGCTCTGGTTCATCGCCCAATAGGGACCTGTATTTCTACATGTGCCCTTATAAATCTTTTAGCCAAATCAGGATCTCAAATGTAAAATTCAGTTCCCTGGGGAATTTTTTAATATAAACCCAAGTCTGGTTTAGGCTGATTAAAAAAAAAAAGAAAAACCTTGTGAAATGTATTTCCTCGTGGTAATTGCAGATTTAAAACAATGTTATTTTTTTACATGACACTCAAAACGAAAACAAAACAGAATTGAACAATAGTAGAAACATACCTCAAACGTCTTATGACACGTAGATAAAATTACATATAAATTTGTGTCCACGAAAATATAGTTTAGAAGCTGGTAGAATATTCAGAGGGAGCATCGTATTTCCGGGCAATACTACCATTATTTGCTTTTGTTTTAGAACTGAATATTGTCTGTAACTTCTTACAGTATATACCCATGAAGGTAAAGTAATGGAAATATCACAGAGTTGTCCAGTCTCGTTTTTCTTATGTCCTGTGGCAACCACAAAACCTGACAATCAGTTAATTAACTGACTCTATGGGTGCAGTGCAGGTTAAATCCTGGGTAAGTAGCATTCTGGAGTAAATCTTTTAAGTAGCTGTACCTGATGTTCTGACTATCTTCAAAGGAAGGGATTCTGTTTATTCAGCACTTTGGGAGCCAAATGCCTTCTAGAATCTGGATCGTCTGATGCTACATGTCAAAATCCAGACAGAGTGATAAATTACTCACAAAGAAAGAGGAAATGATTGTAGTGATGGTCACAGGCTACGATCTTGATAATTCCAGTTCTATAGCTCTCTCTCTCTCTCTCTTTTTATCTATAGGTCTTTTTTATACGGTGCATTTGATTCTCAGAATTTGAATGGCAGGATAAGTTACTGGAAGCTGTTAGCAAAAGCTGTGCTATCTGCCAGTGGTCCTTGGGATAAACCTCGGGACTACCAAATGCCATGGGAACTGCAGGCAAATAAAATACTTTACATTTTTTGAACAAAAGGTGACTTACTGAATCATTTCAATTACTATTCTACTTATTAGTTGTAAGCCCCAGAATCATAAGGTTAATAAGGACTTTTACAATGACACGTGTGTGTGTGTGTATTAAACTTAGGGAAGAAGCACGTACATTTTCAGAATTCAGTGTTTATTGGGAGGAGTATCTGTCTCCTGTGAGACAGAGCCTTTGCAGGGAATACTGGCTCTGGCACATCATCTTCTGTATTCTTTCTGTCTGCATCAGATGCTTTTCCTCAAATCAGTAGAAAATATTTAAGCCTTAAGGGATTCCCCTACACCTAGCATCATGTAAATGGTGCATGTACATTCTATTTTTTTTGTTGTTTTTTTGAGACAGAGCCTCAAGCTGTCACCCTGGGTAGAGTGCCGTGGCATCACAGCTCATAGCAACCTCCAACTCCTGGGCTCAAGCGAGTCTCTTGCCTCCGCCTCCCAAGTAGCTGAGACTATGGGCGCCCGCCACAACGCCCAGCCATTTTTTGGTTGCAGCCGTCATTGTTGTTTGGCGGGCCCAGGCTGGATTCGAACCCACCAGCTCAGGTGTACGTGGCTGGCGCCTTAGCCTGTTGAGCCACAGGCGCCGAGCCGTGCATGTACATTCTAATCACTTAATCAAGAAAGGGCCTCAGCAAGCCAGTTTGTTGTATCCGTGATATGCTTTTATCCTTTAGCATGCTACTTATGTTGGGGTAATTTTTTTTTTTTGTCTGAGTGTTTTTGTTAATTCATTTTGAATTTCTGGCTTTTCATTCAATTCAGTTCAAAATTTATTTTCTGCTTTCAATATGTGCTAGGCTGCTGTGAATGAGTAAGACAGAAGATATATAAACCAAGAATTAGTATATGATTACTCAGCCTCAGGAGTAATCAAACAAACGTGCATTAAAATGAGTTTTTTTTCCTATCAAATTATCAAAGATAAGGGAAAAAAGACTGTTTGGTGAGGTTATGATGCTAGCAACACTTTGTGGTGTTGCTGTTGAAGGGAGTGTCACAAGAGAGATCCACGTCAAAATCGTTGGGAGAAGGATCAAGATTGGAAAGAGCCGGGAAAACTTCCGGAGGGATTAGTGCTCCAGGAAGACTTGAAGGAAGGATGGAATTCAAACAGACGGAGGGTAAAAACGGAAGGCAGGGCACGGAGCTTGCTTAAGGGTGGTGCTTTTTCACTCCACCATGTTTGGAGAGTTATCCATGTCAGTGCAAGAACTCTGCCTCATTCATTTTAAGGTTGTGTAGTTTTTCATTGCAAGAATATATAATGATTCATTTACCCAGTGTCCTGGTGGACAATTAGAGTGCTTCCAAATTTTTGTTTTTGCAAACACAGCTACGGTGGACATCTTTGTCTATGTCCTCTTGTGCATTGTGCACAGTTGGCAGGCTTTTTCCAGGGGCTTTTTCACCCCACCATGTTTTGGAACAGAATTACTGAGCCATGAGTATCACTAGAGAGTGCAAATTGCTCTCTAAAGTGGCTATACCGGTTGGAACTCCCACTAGCAAGCGCGTGAAAGTCCTTGTTTCCCCATATCCTTACCCCTAGTGTTGACAAACATCTATTTTTGCTAACTTGATGAGTGTGAATGAGTATAATATTAATTTTTTCAGTTCATTGATTGTGAGTGAAGTTTGTAATATTTCGTAGCCAATTTTTTCTTGAGCAAATTGCCTGTTTTTCTCTATTTTCTATTTTTTGTCCTTTTTATTGCTTTATGGGTCATTGTGTGTTATCAGTGTTATGTTTTTAAAAATCAATGAAATGATTTGCAAATGTCTCTACTCCTTCTGGGTCTTATTTTTAAAGCATTTATTATGGCCTTTTCTTTCATCTAGAAGTAATTTTAATTTAGACAAAATTATCAATCATATTATTTATGGTGTATGCTTTCTATGACTTAAGAAATTGTTTCCTAATGTATTACATAGAGTACCCTAACATTTTTTCTAGAATTTTTGCTTTTTTGGCCTGGATGTAAGCTTTTTTGTATTTAAGTCTTTTAATTGGCCTGCAATTGATTTTTGTGTATGGCATGAGGTAGGGTTGTAATGTTTTTTTTTTCCCCTAAAGGATGAATAGTTCTCTAAGTCCACAAATAAGTCTTTTTCTATTTTATTTTTATGTATCCATTACATGTCAGGCAAGTTATACAAACTTCAGTGAGCAAAAACTATGGAAATCCTCTTAGCAGCAAAATGTGTGTTTGTGTGTTTGTGTGTGTACACATGCACGCTTGTATCCCTGTAGTCATACATGTTCCAGAAGTAGGTAAAGTTGATGAATACAGATATGATTGAGTTCGAATTCCAGCTCTCTCACTTGTAAAGAAAACAAGGTAAAAAGAATGTTAACAAAATGAATCAATTTGCAAAAGTTACTACTGAGATGACTATAATTGGACAGAAGTTTGAGATAGAAATATGACCTGTGCACATCAGTTTCAAATGGCTGGAAGGGCTTAGAATATAAGGCTCTTTACTGGGCTCTGGAAATATGGTAACAAAATGAAGAACCCTTCACAGCACTAACCTCAAGAGCCTAAGTAAAAAAAGAATGAACAAAATAAATTGAATAAAACAATATCAATGAGGTGCAAGGTGTGCGAATGCCATTTATGGAAAAAGAACTGCCCATATACGCATTTGGCATCCGGGCTTGGCTCACTGAACTCCATTCCCACCAACGTTTTCCTTGCCTTTTCCTATTATACAGGCTAAAAGCTAAACCCTGCCTGAGGGGGTCATGTGGCTCAGTTTTGGCCAGTGGTGCTGGTCAAAACATTCCTTTCTCATGCAAACAAACAACACATCCTGGGCAGAAGGCCTTTAGCCTCTTGCCTTCTTCCTTCCTGGAAATTGAATGCAGGATCTGGAAGTGTGGAGGCCATCCCGAGAGCCTAAGGACAAAGACTTGAGGAATTCTGAGCTACTCTGACAGCCTTGGTATTTCTTCCCTTAATATAAACCCGTATCTCTGTAAGTCCTTGTAGCAAGGTTGTTGTTATTTGAATTCCCTTATACCCAACGCTATGCCTACCTGGTACAGCTTTGATACTGCAGTCCTTCGTTCTTTCCTTATTGGCGATCACTGAAAACATTACAGTAATGGATGTGCGTCAATGAGACGAGGGAGGTGAGAGCAGAGGGAGGAAGCGGAGATGGCCCAAGTACCTCGCATGTCTGGAGTTTGACTTACAGGGGAAATGAGACGGGACCGCGGTAAGAGGGAGTTCATGTTCAGTTCCTCATGTACCAATATTTGGCCTCCAGTTTTTATCCGGTGATCTTTTCCGTGCCTGTGGGATTTATTGTGGCAGTTTGGGGACCACGTGGACATCTTTGTGCATTACTCTGTCCTGAGAGCACATGCTGTGTGCTCTTAAAGTTCCATCAGGACTATTCTGTAGGATGAGATGTCCAGTGGCGTATTTTCTAGCATAAAACAACCCACAAAAAATTCTCTTTGGAGCTATAAGTCACTCCACTGATAAGCAGTTCAATGTACTAGTTACAGACACAAGATAGTCTCCCTTCCATTGGCGAGGCTTCGAAAGAATCAAGCAGCCTGAGTCATTTTGTGTTACCATCCTTGGCAGGCAGCACAGAGACAAGAAGTCCTCGCGAAGCATGCCTACAGCCTCGGGTCAGGTTTAGGATGTTAGCTCCTGGGATTTTGTTGTTTTTCATCCTCCTGTTCCTCACTATGACTAAATTCTTGCATATTTGCTTGCACATTTCAGGAGCTTCAAATATTTTTGCTCTTTGCAATGGTCTAAATGTGTTCTCCAAAATTCACATGATGAAACTTAATCGCCAATGTGATAGTACTCAAAAGTGGGACCTTTAAGGGGTGATTAAAGGGTGGAGCCCTTGGGAATGGTATTAGGACTCTTGAAAGAAGGCTTTAGGGAGTGGGTCCATTAGGTCCCTCAGCCATGTGAGGACACAGTGTTTATCCCCTCTCTAGGAGGCATCCACAAGAGCAGAGAACAGCTCTTCCCAGACACCAAACCTGTTGGCTCCTTGATCCTAGATCTCTGAGCCTCTCAATCAGTGGTTCTCAACCTTCGTAATGTTGCGATGTATTTTCATTGTTACAAAGCGGTTGCGACCCACAGGTTGAGAATTGCTGCTCTAAATGTTGAGAAATAAAATTTTTATTGTTTACAAATTACCCGATCTGTAGTATTATAGCAGCATGAATGAACTAGGACAAACTTTTTGATTATATGTAGTTTTATTTCCACTTCTTCTTTTTGTTTTTTGGAGACAGTGTCTCTCAAGCTGTTGCCCTGGGTTGAGTGTCGTGGCTTCACTGCTCACATCAACCTCAAACTCTTGGGCTTAAGAGATTCTCTTGTCTTAGCCTCTCAAGTAGCTGGGACTACAGGTGCCTGCCACAACACCAGCTCCCGTGTATGTGGCTGGCGCCTTAGGGCTTGAGCTACAGGAGCCGAGCCTTATTTCCACTTCTTAATTTAACCTAGAGCATACAAAGATATAATATGACTTCTTGCATTATTGGCCAGCCTCTATGAAATCTGGCAGTGAACACGCTATCCAGTTTCTAGTTTCCTGAGGCAAATGAATAATAAATGGGACAGCAAGGACATGTGCCATGCCACCTGTCTTCTCACAGAGTGACCTTTGGTTCTGGGCAAGGGCTGAGGACAGGGTGGCAGAGGGATGGCCACGAGGGGCCATGTCATCCATGGCCTGAAGAACTCTCCGAGGATGGGTTGGGAGGGATTAAGGATTGCCAGTTTATTTCAGATTTTATTAGTGTTCCTGTGAGGCTGTTATTAAGGGCTTTACAGTGATCCTGGTCTTGGCCTTGAGCGTGTGGTTTATGACTCAGGTCTCTCCCTGGCACTTTCAATCTGACTAGACTTGGGCTGAGGCTTTTGAAGCAATCGAAAGCATTAGGGTCTGGGACTGAGGTTAAGGGAAGCTCGTCAGCTTATCAGTATGGTACTGACATTTCCTCCCCTCCAAGACATCTGTGCTTCTCTTTGCTAAATTTTATAGATTAAAATAGTTTGGCTATGGAATTAAGATGCCTTGTGTCTTTAAGCTTTTTTCCCTAGCTAATAGAAACACGTTATGGAATGACGTATAGGGTATCCCAAAAGTGGCCATAAATCTGAAAAATTAACAAACTCATGTTGTATACGTTTTTAAATATTTAAACATCAACACATAGATAAGTATTTTATAATGAATATTTTGTAAATAATGGTACATTTAATTTCCCCTGTTGCTTTACTGCAGTTTTTTTTTATTTTTTTTTGGCTGGGACCAGGTTTGAACCCACCACGTCCGGTATATGGGGCTGGCGCCCCACTCCTTGAGCCACAGGTGCCACCTCCCCTGTAGTTTTATACTATTTGTCTTTGCCTACCTTTCTTGAATGTCGTCTTTCTTGATTAATAAATACTATGCTTACAAGATCAAAAGTTTTTGATAAAGATTTTTCTTCCACGTAAAGTGATTTCAAATGTCCTTGTTTCAGAGATTACTTAGTGCCTGTATGATTACCTCAGTGCAGCTGTCCTTGATATAAACAAGAGGGCTTTAAAAAATTCAATGAATCCCATGTTGGTTAACGTTAGTATTGGGTCATACTGAAATTCATATTGAATTTCAGAGTGGAAGTTTATCTTTTGAGGTTACTTTGATTTGGGGAAGGATAGATATTGGAACTTTCCATGGAGAAGACTGCTTTGTTGACTTGTTTTTCTTCTCCATGATGTTAGAAGGAAAATCTCTCTGACCAGAAGGCTCCTACCTCAGCCCAAGTGGCAGTCCATGTGTATCACACTGGCTGTACAGAGGAAAGAATCCCAGAGGTCAGTTGATCCAGGGAGGTGGTGCTTCTGCTGTTTGACAGGTGAGGTCCCAAGAGGGCCAAGCAACCTGGCCAGGTCTCTAGGAAATGATGCTGATGATAGTGTGGAGAGGCAGAGGGTGTAGAAGAATGTGGGGGATGCAGGATTGGGGAATGATGGTAGGTCCTAGAGCGCATTCCCATTCAAGCCCACCAGTCTATATACAAGCTATTTTAGGTCAGCTTGTTGAGTGTTCCACATGCTGATATATAAGAACCTGAGACTAAGGACCAGGCTGGATGGTGAGGGAGGTGCCCTTGGCAACTGCGCACTACCTCTTGTCTTTCAAAGTATCTTTATTAAAACATAAAAAACAAAACCCCAAAAAACATTTGTTTTCCTTCCAAGACTTGAGTCAATTCTTGCCCCTGGCTTCCTCATTGGCCACGTTCCTTTAGGAATCTCTTCTTTTGACTGTATCTCCAGTCTCTCCTTCCCTGACAGGTCTCTCTGCAGTTTAAAATTATACAGGCTGGCCATGAAGTTTTGTGTGCAATTGCACAAGTCCCTCCTTGCTAAGAAAAAAACAAAACAAAAAAAACAAACCCTCTCTTCTGCATGTCCTCTTATCCATTCATTTTTTGGCAGCTTATCTTCTTGAAGAAGTCATCTACACATGTTTTCTGTGCTTCCCTACCACTAATTCACGTGGAGCTCACTCCATTCTTCACCCGGGCCACATCATGTAACAGGTCCCTGTGACGTCCTAATGATCAAGTTAACAGAGTCAGCTTTGGTTCTTCTTATTCCACCTCTATCATGTGGCAGTTAATCACTCAATTTTTGGAGGTGGGGGGATTTCTTAAAGGTAAGTTACGTATCACAACATTTAAGGTAATAATTAAGCTTCTTCTTCAACATTAGCCTTTACTTATTAGTACAGATATTAATTGAACTTAAGTTACTAAACACTAATCTGTTTGAAATATAATAGGCTTGCTATATCTATATATTTATGTCATTTCAGCTTAATGTGAGGGTACATATAACTAGGTTACAATAATTGCATTTATTAGGTAGAGTCCCTCCTATAGTTGTGTCCTGCACCTAAGAGGTGTGCCATGAACCCTTACATTGTGCTCATTAAGTGGGAGCCACCGATTCCCCTCCCTACAACTTGAATTGGATTCAGTTTTTTTCTTACGTGGGCATGTATTAGATCATTTGCTAGGTTCCTATTAGTATTGAGTACATTGGATATTTGAAACTAATATAGCAATGAAGAATGGAGAATTCTCTAAGAACTCAGATTAGACCTCACATTTGACCCCACAATTCCATTACTAGGCATCTACCCAGAAGAAAAAAACTCATTTTTATCATAAAGACATTTGCACTGGTTATTGCAGCTCAATTTACAATGGCCAAGATGTGGAAACAACCTAACAGCCCATCAACCCAGGAACAGATTAATGAGCTGTGGTGTGTGTATATACCCTAGAATACGATTCTGCCATAAAAATGATGATGCCTTTACACCTGTTGTGTTACCCTGGATGGAGTTGGAACACATTCTTCTTAGTAAAGTATCACAAGAATGGGCTTTGTTTTTACAGAAATTCTGAGTTTACAGAGAAACCAAGCAGGAAACCAAGAGAGTCCCCATTTACCTCCTGGGTATCCTCCGTTATTAGCATCTTGCATTCATGGGCTGTATTGGTTACAATTGATGAATCAACGTGGTACATTATTGTTAACTAACATCATAGTTTACCTCAGGGTTCTCTGTTGTACATTCTGGGGGCTTTTAACAAATACAGAGTGTCAGGTACCTCTCTGTACCGTCCATTACGACGTCATGCAGAAGGGTTTCACTGCTCTAAAAATCCCCTGTGTTCCGCTTTCTATTCCTCCCTCCCTCCTCCAGGACCCCTGGCAACTAGCAATATTTTTACTGTCTCCATAGTTTTACATTTTCCAGTATGTCATATGATTGGAATCATACAGTTTGTAGTTTTTTCAGATTGGCTTTTATTCACTTGGCAATATGCATTTAAGATTCCTCTGGTTTTCTTTTTGGTAACTTGATATTTTTTTCTTTTAATCACAGAGTAATGGGCCCTTATATGGATGTACCACTGTTTGTTTATCTGCTTATCTACTGAAGGATATCCAGCTTGCTCCCAAGTTTTGGCTGTTGTGAATAAAGCTCCTATAGATACTCACATGCAGGTTTTGGGGTAGACGTATTTTTTAATGCATTGGGGGAATTACCACTAAACTTTGAAAGCCTATGCTTCCTTGACTTTCCTGGTACCTTCCTCCTTCTTGAGTCAACCCTTCCTGCTCCCTTTGCTGATGGCTCCCCCCCACCCCAGCCTCTCCATGGCATTGTTTTTTAGTTCTGTGCCAGACCTTTTACTATTTTCAGTATTTCATTTTTCTGGAACATCCTCATCCACTCCCAGCTTCAGCCATCACTTCGCTCTTGTCCCAAACTTGCATTTCGTGGCAGTCCCTGGATGCCAGACCCAGGCAACCCATACTGAGATGTCGGCCACACCCCAGAGAGAAACGGCTTTTAATGTGAGCGACCGTTTCTCATATGGAAGTCAGCAGTGTCTCTGTTCTTCTGATGAAAGTGTGAATGGTGAGGCTTTTCTACTCTATTTCCTCTAGGTGGGTTTTGCGACTTCAGCATTTGATATTTTGGGCCAGGTCTGTCTTTGGCTATCGGGGCCTATTCCCTGTATGGCAGGATGTTTGGTAGCGTGGCTGGTCTCTACCCACTATCTGCCATCAGCACCTTCTTCCTCCAGGCCTTTGTCATCTGCGGGGACAGCTCAAATCACCCTCACTGAGAACCACCGCTGTAATGCACGTGCTCTGCCGTTCTGTATTTTTGTCTCCTTCTTCCTGAATCGCCCTTCCTGGGAGGTCATCTACTTGTCCTGTAAGACATGACTTATTCACCACTTCCCTGAGGAAGTCTTCTCTCGTGCCCGTCTCCCTTCCTTTCTCTGTGGCATGGCCCTTCTGGAGTGCCCACAGTCTTCCTGTGATGTCACCGTGCTGGCTGTCTCCATGGTGACTCTCTTTTCTGCTCTGTAAGCTGCCCGAGGCTTGGCATCACGCCCCAGCACCTTCCCAGTGTGTGGCAATTAATGTGCCCAATTACTATTGTTGACTAAATGAGCCCTGATGGCTCCTTGCTGGTCAAAATCTTTTTATGATAAATTCTCATAACATTATGTATCGTGCTTTCAAACCAGTTGTTACAGTTACAATTTTCCATTTTTTTTAGTGTGATTATTAAATCAATGTCTTCGCCCCTCTCTAGACAGACCGCAACAAGCTCCGTGAAGGCCAAAAATATGTCTCCTTTTAGTCATCACTGAATCATGCAGAGCTCGACACAGAATAGGTGCTGGGAACATATTTGCAGAATGAATAAGTGATCTTAGGAAAGAGTGGCCGTGGGAGGTTGAGTTTGAGGTTAACAACAGCACCGGCAGCAATCACAACAATAACTAACATCGAAGTGTTTTTGTAGGTTTTATTTTCACTTAATGATCAGAAAAACCCTGCTAAGAAGGTATTATTTCTATTTTGTAGATGAGAAAAATGAGCAAGATCAGAGAGGTTAAATATCTTAAAGACATTTTCTGAAAAAGACAGTTGTGGTATTATTTCTATTTTGCAGATGAGAAAAATGAACAAGATCAGAGAGGTTAAATATCTTAAAGACATTTTCTGAAAAAGACAGTTGCATTCCAATGTTTACAGCAACACAGTTCACAATTGTAAAGACGCGGAAACAAGCCAAGTGCCTATCAAACGTGAATGGATTACTAAAAAGTGGCATATGTATCCCATAGAGTATAACTCAGCCATAAAAAAATGGTGACTTTAGGGCGGCACCTGTGGCTCAGTGAGTGGGGCGCTGGCCCCATATGCCGAAGGTGGTGGGTTCAAACTCAGCCTCAGCCGAACTGCAAAACAGAGAAATAGCCGGGCGTTGTGGCGGGCGCCTGTAGTCCCAGCTACTTGGGAGGCTGAGGCAAGAGAATCGCCTAAAGCCCAGGAGTTTGAGGTTGCTGTGAGCTGTGTGATGCCTCGGCACTCTACCAAGGGCAATAAAGTGAGACTCTGTCTCTGCAAAAAAAAAAAAAAATAATAATAATAATAAAAATAGTAAATTTGTATCTTTTGTAACAACTTGGATGGAATTGGAGACCATTCTCCTAAGTGAAGTGTTGTAAGAATGGAAAAACAGATGCCACCTGTACTCAATACTAAATTGGAAGTAGCTGATCAAGACTTAAGTGTACGTGGGGAAGAAAACTCAGGGGAATTCAAGTAGGTGGGAGGGGTGGGGAGGAATGGATACAGTCACTCCTCCCTGGTACAATGCATATTTTCTGAGTGAAGGACACACTTATTAATGACTTAAGATATACAAAAGCAAACTATGTAACCAAAATGTGTGTACCCCTGTAATATTCTGAAATAAATAATAAAAAAAAATCTTAAGGTCTCATATCCGATGATCGCTGAACTACAGATTAGGGCCCTGAGTTATTTCTTGTCTCTCTAGCCAGATCTGGCAAATTTGAAATTTGGGGAGATCAGTAAAGGTTTCAGTGGCATATGAAGTGAAGGAGGAAAGATTACTGAAATGAGTAATAATCGTTCATGGCCTCTTAGTTGATTTTAGTAACACAGACATTGTTGTCTTCCATTTGTGTTCCAAGGGCTAGCCCGAGACTGTCAATATGGGAAGTTTTATAGATCCAACTGAAGCTAACACCCGATGGAAGAAAAAGGTTGGTGAAAAATAGGATACTCTCTCTGTGTTAACTTATAATATAAATAATTGGCAGCCTGAATAAAAAAGGTAGACCAAGGCCAAGGTTCTCAAGCTTTTGTGGCTCATAGAGTTATTTGATGGGACACAGACTAATATAGACCCCTTAATCCCATGATTTCTTACCATTAAAAAACAGGAGAATAACAATCTTTACCCTCACAATCTTGGAACTAGTAGAAGGAATGGATTTACATGTATGAGGCTCTCGTAGGTAAATTATTCATAAACTCCTGAAATTAAGTATGTATGGATATATATATATTTTGAGGTATATCTTATGAACTTGAATATGATAGGAAACCAACAAAAATTTTGCAGAACACTGGAATCTCCAGGCTGCAGCCAAATATCAATGATCAATTTCCCCAGACTTTTAACTCAGGAATGACAGGTTGAGTATTCAAAATATATATGTATGTAGAAAAGGTGAAAGGGGATGTCAAGTGTGTACTAATCTCCTTTAGAAGATGCATTAGAAAAGAGAGTAGATTCTTCATGGAGTGGACAATTATTACTACCCAGCAATATTCTTTGTATTACCTTACCAGTTTAATGAAATCATCCAATAGTTGTGTGTGGAATAAAATGGGGACTTACTCAATCAAATGAACAGCCAACTAGAGAAATCTTCCCAGGCCAAGAAATGAGCTTCTATTTCAAGAAATATTTTCTGGGGTGTATGGAAATTCATCCTACAAGGATACAAAAGGACAGACCATGTCTGACATAAAAAGGAGGGCATCAAAGGACATGTCAGACGACATATGGTATTTTTGTAGAACATTCTTGATGGGGCTGGCTCTGATGCAAATGGAAAAAGTGAAGGTAAAAGTGATGAAGGGAAGTGATTCTAGTAATAATGATAATATTACGATATCAATATGGGATATCCATATTTGTGTGGTTGATCAAAGATTGATTTCTTCATGAGATCTTTATCAAAGGATGACCTTCTTGCCCAAAATTACAGTATTAGGAAAAGCTATGTCTACCTAGGCAGATTTGCTTTGTGTCAATGTGTGCACTGGTTACACAGAGATATTGTCACTTTGCTTACCAAGGCATTGCTCTGGTTCTTGAGTCAAGAATATAATGGAAACGCAAGTGAATGTCTCTTTAGCCAGAAGAGCATTTTATTTGGCTCTTTCAGACCCTTGTTTTCATACTTTTGACCACCCACAAGAGAATCCAAGAGAATCAGAGATAACTTCCATAGACCGGAAAACCATAATGATTTTGTGTACATTTCAATTTAAAAGATCCTGTTGGAAGATATTCTTTCATTCACAAAGCATTCACAAGATCTATGATGTGTGAGATTAAGCACATGTAAATATTTTGTAGAAGTAAAGCAAATTTGCTCCCCCAAAATGGACCCAGTGGTGGGAACTAGCCCTGTGAGATGAGGCTGTGTTTCACTTCTCTAAGTGTCTCCAACAGAGCTGCTTATTCTGAGTCTGGAAGAGATCCAGTGGGATTTAGTTTTATGAGGTTTAATGTAAAGGTGTTGTATTTCATGAGATGAAATCATAACATAGTGGGTTGCAAGAATTTTGAGAGATTATTTTTTCAGAGCGTTGGCAAGCACCATCCTCTAGAGAATTTTGTGTCTAAAAAAGAAATATAGATCTTCTTTCATAGGATTGAAATGATAACTAACCCTTAATCCTTTCTAGATGGCCAGGGTTTGACTGGTTAGGCTGATCTGGATATCACATAGCAGGTCCAACCTCTCCAGTTGTGTCTTTTTTGAAGTTGTGACTTCCATTGTATCCTAAAACTTCAGTGTACACAGGCAATGTATTTCTTGGGGGACCCCCCTCTTAAGCTATGATTAAGGATCTTTTTATTTATTTACAGATCATACTTCACCTTTAGGCTCCACACACAGTTTGATTCTCTATGAATTTTGACAACCCAAATGAATATTTGGCCAAGACAAGAGAATGCTATCAAGCTCTATCTCAGGTTTCTTTCCTCTCTTGTTCTTGTTATGTTTTCAGCTGAGAAAAATTCTCTGTCTCTGTTTTAGAGAAAGCTGAGCCATTCCCTTGACTTAGGTTTGACCTTTTTTGCTTTGTTCTGGAACACATATAACTATCCTTAGGCTAAATAGCTCTAGTTTTGTGACCATTTAATTTCCAGTTTCCTTGCAATGCAACATCTTGGACCAAGTTTCTCACAAAAGGCAGGGGAAAAATAAGACACAGTGAGGGGAAATATGGTGCCTCTTCTTATTTTGGTGTATATGGAGTGGTGTTTTTGTTCTCTGTAGCTGACAGCCTTCTTGATACGGGGTTCAGGCAAGAATATTTTGCAAGTGCACGAAAGTCTAGCAAAGTGAATATAGGCCCCATTGTATGTAACCTTTTCCCCAGGGAGATTTATTCCTACCCCATTTCAGGAATAACAGATGAAATCTTAAGACTTTACAAAAGTTCTGCATTGGCCGGCATATTATCTCTAATGATAAAAAGATGTGCATGTCAGCACAGATGTGTTTGTATCAAATAGTGTGCATGATATATCTCATGTGGAGCCTCTGGTGAATTCTCGCTGTAACACTGATGAAATTAGTGTTATGGAGGAAGGGAAAGGGCATTTATGAGTTATGACCATCCACTGACAAATGTTACATTCTTTATCTTTCTCAAATGCTTTTTGCAAATGCATGTCAGAGCAGACTCTCCTTGGAGAGGGTCCAGGCTTTGGGGTTGCAGGAGGAGTCAAGTGGACAGAGGTTAAACAGCGTATAATCAACAAGAGCAAGCTTGTTTGCAGCTATAGACTATCTCCTATCACCTTGGTTTCCAAACATGCCTGCGTACCTGGGAAGCATGTTAAAAATGGAGATTCTTGTAGACTTACCAGGTCAAAGACCCCAGGGGGAGGACCTGGGAAATGGAATATAACAAGCTGACCAGCTGATTGCTATGATCAGGCAAGTCTGGGAATCATTCACCTAGTATCATCAGGATGGAATTTTAAAAAGGCTGGATTTTGTGAGTGTGTGAGATGGGGACACCTTTATGGATGATAAATATGGTCAAAGGGACAGTTCTGCATTGGGGTTTGCTGAGAACGTGTTGAAGAACATTGTCCCCAAATTTCTTAATGCTCACCCCAGTCTATTTCTTTCAAAGTTGATTCAAGGAAGACTTGTCTTAGCTAAGATTGAAAGTCATGTATAAAATAAATATCATAAAATTGAAATAGGGATTTAAAAGAAGGTAACAATGGTTACCCAGGTTATTCCGGTATGCCTTGCTTTTTGGCTTATATGTTGACAAAGTAAAGTTTCCTGTTCTGAGCAAGGCTATGATTACAAAAAGCAAGAAGGAATATTTAAGAGTCCATACATAACTATTTGAACAGAAAGTGAAAGGTCATATTCTGAAGGTAATTAGTGAAGAAGGCTTCAAAGACTAGTTCCATAGAGGCAGGATGATTTTTTTCCCTTCTTATTCATAATTCACAGTTATCAGTTTTCCTAGAGATATGACAGACAACACTTTTACTTCTTTTCTTTTGAAATTAAAAGAACTATACACCCAGGGAAAGACGCACAAAGTCGATAGAAGGATTTCTAATGGAAAGCAGGCTATGAGCCAGCCCTCCTGACAATACTCGTTTTCAGAGGCAGTCACTTTGAACTGCTTCATTTTTCAGTTCTGCCAGCAGCCTCCTTGATAATTTCAAATCATATGAATGTAACATTGTCTTTGAATGTGTCTCTCTTTGCTCTTTTGAGATTTCATGATGCTGTGCCAGAGCGAGCCCATCTAGTTTTCATGGAGTATGTGCCATGAGCCCTGTGACCAGGAGACTCACTGCCTTTAGGTCTGGGAATATTTGATTATTATTTCTCCAATAATTTCCTACCCTCTGAATCCTATTAGATCATTTCTCCCTTTTCCTCCCGGAAGACAAACACTGCCTCACCTGCTGCTCTGTGATCAGGGTAATTGGTGCACATTTCCCACTGACAGACATCCAATTAATTCGTTATTTTCAGTCCTGGGCCTCACACCTGTGCTCCTTCTTACTGATGCCATTTGTACGTTGCTCCTGGGACGGTCATTTCCCATGTCCTGTGCACACCAGGGCTGCAGCTGTCTCTCTGTTCATCATCAAATCGCCTCCCTTGGCCTTCTCTCTTTCAGAATTTGCTTATGAATTTATTTCTACATGGATTTCTTTTCTTTCACTAGGGCCTGGGTCTATTAGAGTAGGTTAGACTATGCTGTTGTTACAAACCTACCCTGAAGCTCATGGTGTACATCGGAGTGTGTTTCTGCCTCGCACAAAGTCCAGCCGACATTCATGTTTGGGCAGCTCCCCTGCCGTTTCTCCTCCAAGTCCTGGGTCGTTCATTTCTCTTTATGGTCTGCTTTGCTATTCTACCAAGTAGATATATCATATTTCACTAAGCATATGAATGATCAGGTCTTTAGATCATCCCAGTGTTTTATGCTTATGAGCATTACTACTGTAAACTTTTTAGAATTGTATTTAAAATATTTCTTAGGCCGTGTGTGGTGACACATGCCTGTAATCCTAGCACTCTGGGAGGCCAAGGTGGGTGGATTGCCTGAACTCAGAAGTTGGAGACCAGCCTGAGCCAGAGCAAGACCTTGTGTTTAAAAATAATAGACATTGTGGTGGGTGCCTGTAGTCCCAGTTACTTGGGAGGCTGAGGCAAGAGAATCATTCAAGCCCAAGAGTTTGAGTTTGCTGTGAGCTGTCATGCCATAGCACTCTTCGGAGAGTGACAAGGTGAGGCTCTGTCTCAAAAACAACAACAACAACAACTTTTTTTTTTCACTTAGAATTTTTCTTTAGAAATGGAATTACTAAATGAAAGAATATAAAAATTTTAAGGCTACTGGTTTTTACCACTTTACTCTCCAAAAAGCTCTTTTGAATAGATCAAAACCACAGTATTCTCCCTCAACACTGGGCATTATTGTTATTTTCAAATTTTATTTTGTACTTGAAAAATGTTAATTTTGTTGAAACTTTAAGTATATATTATATGTGAGAAGATTTATCTTTTTTTGTAACCAATTACATTTTTCCTTTTTACATTGTTCTTGTAACTTTTGCATTTTTTTATTGAAAATTATTCATTTTTAAAATGAACTCTTTATATATTACACCCCATAACCCTTTGGCTAACTTGTCTTATCATATGCTAGAGGCTATATAAAAACACATAGGCTTGGTTTCAACATACCCAGAATAGATGGGTACTTTTTTTTTTTGAGACAGAGCCTCAAGCTGTCACCCTGGGTAGAGTGCTGTGGCATCACAGTTCACAGCAACCTCCAATGCCTGGGGTTAAGCGAGTCTCCTGCCTCTGCCTTCCAAGTAGCTGGGACCACAGGCGCCTGCCACAACGCCCGGCCATTTTTTGGTTGCAGCCATCATTGTTGTTTGACGGACCCAGGCTGGATTTGAACCCGCCAGCTCAGGTGTACGTGGCTGGTGCCTTAGCCTGTTGAGCCACAGGCGCCGAGCCGGTACTTTTTTTTAAAATTAAATCATAGCTGTGTACATTAGTGCAATTAAGGGGTACAATATGCTGGTTTCACATACAATCTGAAATATTTTCATCAAACTGTTTAACATAGCCTTCATGGCATTTTCCTAGTTATTGTATGAAGACATTTGTATTCTGCATTTAGTAAGTTTTGCCTGTACCCTTCTAAGATGCACCATAGGTTTGGCCCCACCAATTATTCTCCCTCCACCCCAACCTCCTCACTCCTCTCCTCTCCCTTGCCCCTTTCCCCATATTCTTGTGCTATAGTTGGGTTATAGTCTTCAAATGAAAGCTATAAATTAGCTTCATAGCAGGGCTGAGTACATTGGATACTTTTACTTCCATTCTTGAGATACTTTGCTAAGAAGAATATGTTCCAGCTCCATCCATGTAAACATGAAAGAGGTAAAGTCTCCATCTTTCTTTAAGGCTGCGTAATATTCCATGATGTACATGTACTACAGTTTATTAATCCATTCGTGGGTCAATGGGCACTTGGGCTTCTTCCATGACTTAGCAATTATGAATTGGGCTGCAATAAA
>CAUYON010150017.1:0-97468 GCA_963573935.1 Arctocebus calabarensis
TTTCTTTTCTTTTTTTTTTTTATTGTTGGGGATTCATTGAGGGTACAAGAAACCATGTTACACTGGTTGCATTTGTTAGGAAAAGACCCTCTTACAATCGTGTTTTGCCCCCAAAAGGTGGAAGCACAACTTTTCTTAGAGACAGGAAATATTATTTGTTGGATCTAGAAGTAGAGAAACAGATGAAGGGTAATGGAATTATCAAAAGGGTTATCACAGCTAAGTAAAAAGAACAGAAGTGACACAGAAGCCGGACTCAAACATTTGGATTTGATCACAGCCTCAGCCTGTACAGGAAGTCATGGGAGACACAGTCCTCCAATCTTGTACTTTGCAGCTTCAGCCTCATTCCAGACCATGCAATCCACTCCAGATCCCCACTTCCAAGCTGCCTGACTTGTCTACTGCCCAATTCAGCTACTCCTAATAGGAAGTGGAGTTTAGGCTAAATAAGGCAGCAAATTCAATTCAGTTTGAATTAATCCAATTCAACTCAATTGAACTAAATTCAGTTAAACATACTTATGTTGAACTCCTAATAATGTAAATGATATAAGTGTGTGAATCCATATAAATAAACTAGGTTCAGTATTAGGGATACAAAGAAATTAATATAAGGTATCATTCCTGCTTTCAAAGAACTCCCAGTGAAATACGCTTCCATAAAATGAGTAATAAGAGCCAGATTGCACAGTGTCTTATAAGAGACATAAATAAAACAGGCAGTGAGAGCACAGAAGAAAGAACAATTAGTTCTGATGGCACAATTCAGGTGACCCAACATACACTGTTTCATTTAATCATGTAAACTCACCAAGGTAGATACTGATTATACCCGTTTGAGATACAGGGTGACAGAGCCTGAGACAAGTTGTCCGAAGTTATTAGGAAGTAAACGTGCAAGCTTAGACTTGAAGCTTGTGGGATGTCCACTGCATCTCACTGACAACCACAATCTTTCTCGTGGATCTGTAAACTTCCTATATGTTCCACAGAAAGTCAAACACCTTATTTTTAGAGGGGCCTGGGAATACCTTAATAGGGAGCATCTCAGCGGAGCTGTGCAGCTGGGTGACAAGTAAGAAATGAAGAGTCTACACTTAGAGTATACTCAATAAGAGAGAGGGGTGGAAAGCCAGACATCAATCCTAGGAGGGGACTCCGCTCTCTGCCCTCGTGTAATGCTTGGTATCTGTGACAGATACAAATGGTTGTACACCTCTACCGCGCCCAGCACCTGCAATAAGGCTTGTGAGGCCTTTTTTCCAGGGAGAACAAATGAATGCTACTGAACTGTGGGCCTGTTCCAGACTTATTTTGTGGACTGTCTGCAGCACTTGTATTAGGAAGCTAATACTTATAAGCAATGCCTAGGCAAATTGCCAATTGTTTTCACTTACCATTAATCTGTGCTGCTGATTTCGTTACTATGGTTACTGGAAATGCTAGAATTAACATTTACTCAAATCAGCAGTCCTGTCTTTCATCCATGGTCAGTGCTGCCTTCTGGCCCAATGTGGTCCCATCCAAGCAGGACCCACGTCCTTATGTGTTATGGTCTTCAAGGTACAGTGATTTGGGTAAGGGAGCTCTATTTTGAAAAAATATTGTGGTTTGCTTTTATATTATAGTTAAGTAAAATGCTACCCCTTGGAAATCATACAAGACATTTACTCTTAGTGGGAGCCTGGGACCCACTTCTGGAGCAGGCCATTAACTTGCAATGGTGAGTACATCACACTCAAAGGGAAAATTAGCTTTCATTGCATTTCTCCTTCAAAGCAGTCAGAATTCATCAGAATTACCCTCCTTCATCAGTACATGATGGAGGATCCTAAATATTGTGATTGGTCTCAACTTTGTCTATCATTACCCTAGGCAGAATCACCACCAGCCCATGAAATTACTTCCCATTTTAGCAGGATGACCTTTAGAACTGCCAGCCTTCAAAAAAGTGCCTAGGGAACCCTCAGAGGCCTCACTGCCTCTGCCTGTGATAAATCAGGCATTCACAGAGGGAAAGAGGCTGGAGCTTGAAAACAGGCACAGGCTTCATGGGTCTGCAATCAGCTCTCCAGGGCCTGTCTGCACCGTGGCTTCTCCCTCTGGTTCATGTTATTCATAGAGGTCATTGGCAGGGTCTCCAGTGTACCTCTCCTTCTTAAATCTGCCCCTGACATTCATTTTCACCTTTCATCTGCATACAGATACTGAGCAGGGCAGATGAGGGCTCCATTCAGAATGCTTGGTTCCAGGTCTCACCACTAGTTGTTTGCTCATGATAAAAAATGCTCTTTCTCATTATACGTTTTTTTTTTTTTTTTTTGATTTATCATTGTTTGAAGTGGCTTCATTTTGTTCTTTCTGGAAAGGACCTTAGAGAATTATTTTATTCTGAGTCTTTAAAATAGGAACCCCTTATTCAGCTCCCCTAAAACTCAGGCAGCAGGCAGCTCTGGCAGTCCCCCAGACTAAATAATGACTCAGTATTTCAATATTCATCTGAGCATTGTCTATTCCCCTGGGCGCTCAGGCACATGGCCCTCTGGAAATCAAATGGCAATAAAATCCAGTTTGAGCTGGTCAAAGTTGAGACATTTCAGGGAATGTGGGCTTTTTTTTTTCTCCACTGTCCGTAGCTTCTTCTCAAGGACGAGAAGTAAAGATATTGTGTTCAGGCACAAAGCTGACTTAAGAAAGAGGGATCAAATTAACTATTTCCTTGCTTGACAACCAAAATAATTCCCAGATCTAAAATCACAGTGAGGATACCTGATGAGGAAAGAGTCGCTTGTAATCTTACTTGCCTACAGCCTAATTTCAGTTGGGAAAAGTTTAATTTAGTGCTTGTGTGGGCAGGCATGTGCAAATTTGCAGAATAACTTGCATTAACTGTTTATTTACTTGCCTTTTGGAATTTGGCATGTAACCTGGCAGCCAACACTTACCAAAAGTGGGGAATAAAAAGTTTATTTTAGACAAAACTGCTGTCTCCTTCTGCTCCTTCTTTCTATATCTGTGCCATCCCCTCCCCCAGGTGCCCTGAGCTATTATGTTCATTCTCTCTCTTTCTCTCTCTCTCGAATTTGCTCTGGAAAAAAAAATCTGAATAAGTCATTTGTTCTAAGTTATGAGACATCGTCCCAACAGAACAATAATGTCTTTTTTATTCAGAAGCATTAGAAAATGAGGTGTTCTTCAGAAGTAAAATTTCTAGATAAATAAAAATTACAATTGTAGGTGTCAATTAAAAAAATTAATCGGCTTGGTTAGAAGCATTTAAAATGCATTATCCATATCACTACTTACACACAATGAGTACTAAAAATAATAATTAACCAATTATACAGCATTCTGCAGATTATAAAGTGCTTTCACATACATTTTCTTATTGATTTTCACAATTTTAAAAGGAAAATATTGGGCTTATGTTTGTGGTGTAGGAATCATTATTTCAAGGATGAATTGCTGCACTGTAATTTGCACTGTACTGTAACACAATGATGCTTATGTGTCTATGCAGGGGTGTGCCACATTTGCCCCTTTCTTAGGTCCCCCCTTTGTTTACTTGCTTTCCACGTCTTTGTACCCACTGTCCCTGCAGGGTCAGCTCCTATTTCTCCTTGCTGGCGACCCTGTGTTCAATAGCTTGGCCCATCCAACTTGGTTTACTAGACAGACTTCCTTCAACTAACTCTTCTAACTCACATAGACGGGGAAATCAGATGAATTCACTTGTTAGAATAGTGTCCATTTATCTCAGTTGGCTTTCACACTGACTTTATCTCCAAGATAGAAAGCTATAAAAGTCTCCTCTCTGACCACATTTTCTCTGGCCATGACCTTATTCTGGCTTTTATATACTTTCCTATCTGAATGGGACTTCATTGTAGGCAAAACCCACAATACTTTAAATAGGATTTTCTTTTTTTTTTTTTAAGTAGGATTTTCAAATCTCTTCATTTCTAAAGAAACCCAACTGTCAGCTTTCTCTGATCCTGGCAAATGTTCATAGGGAAATTTAGGACACCATATTGAATATCATAATTTAAAACTTGGTAATGTAATACATTATTTAGGGAAAATGTAGATGATGAATTTTGAAATGGTCTCTTCTCCAATAAAGGAAATAAATTACTAAATGACTTATAATCTAATCCAACCTCTAAACCAAACTCTATTGGGTAATTTGCTATATTTTCTTTTAGTCCTTTTTCTATGTGCACATATGCACATGTGTGTCTGTGTTCATTTAGATAATACTTTCAATTGTTTCTTCTTTTTCATTTATGTTGATATCATTGGCATGTTTCCTTGTCATTGTATAGTTTTTATACTCATGGTATTTAATGTTTGGATAACAATTTGTCACATAGTTTCATCACACGTATTTTCAGTGACAGTCGTGTCTCCATTATGTGTATTCTATACTTAGCTTCTTTTACTCTTATTATGGTTTGTGATATTGTAAACAACATTGCAAAAACTTTTATATTTGTAACAATTTCTCTAATTAGGATTATTTTCTAATTAACTCCTAAAGCTGGAATTAGTGGAGTGATGGTAAGAACAGTTAAAAATTTGAAGTCTCTGGAATCATAAATCATTTCTTCTTCACCTAAATTTTTATCTTTTACTATTGAATATGCTCGCCAATTGAACATTTGCCTTACGTCTACTTTGTTTTAGGAACTGGGGATGGCAAGAGAAATAATGCATGGTAATCAATCGATCACAGGAATCCTCAGTTTGATATTATCCTGTAATTGGAGCTACAATGGGGTGATATTTACTTGGTGTAGTTGTGATGCAGAGGAAAGAATGGCTAACTCTTTACAGACTATATATTTGCATTAAATTCTAAAGAATGCTAAAGAATGAGCAGGAATTCACTGGATAAAGGAACAGATCCTGGAGAAGCATGTTGTGCTCTGAAATTTGCAAGTACTTCATTATCACTGGAATATAGTGGAAGACAAATAAAATAAAGAACACCTGGTATGATTTATTGCATGAATCAAATACTTGCTAATGTTCTATTGACATCATCTCCATCAATCATCACAGCAACCTTGATTGTTTAGTCATTGAATACTGATAAGTAGCAGAACTTGTATTTGAACCCAGGTCGGCATGACGACACAGCTGTGCTCCTAATCATCATGTTATACCACCACTTGGAAGCAAGTGGAAGAGTTATGGAAACTGAGGCTGGTAAGAAAGGAAGGCCCAGCTCATAGAGATCCTCATAATTCATGCTAAGGAGTAAGCATGCTTTTGGAAATAAAAGGAATCAGGATTGGTTATTCCCTTTTCTGTGCTCTTGTCAGACCTGTATAGATTTCTAATACAACACCCATTAGTGCCCCTGTATGGTGAAATATTCTACAACAATGAGCATCTCTTTGCAACTCTGCACTCATGTTGATAACTTGAAATTGTCCATAGTGTTAAATATCTCTTCCTTTTTTAAACTCCTCATTAGCTTTTGTGATATTCGTTGTGCTGACTACCTATTTCTCTGACCATTCCTCTTTCTTTTGCTTGTTCCTCTCCATCTTCTTGTCTTTTAGAAGTTCTTTCTTTAGGGAACACTTTTACTCTGCTGGTCAGGTTGTGATTGACCTACCTTTTCTTCCCCCAAATGCTAATGAGTGGAGCTCCAAAGAGCTTGATTTTTTAAAACGTTTTCTCTTTCCCAGCTGTGCTTACCTCTTGGATACTCTCACTCAGTCAGGGCCATCCGTATACTTGTGGTTCCCTATTTATATCACCCGCCCTGACCTCTCTTCAGATGCCACATTTACATATCCCGGTGCCGTAGATGTCTCCACGTAACATCTAAAGCCCTGCCTATACAAAGCCTCACTCTTGACTTCCTTTCCCTTTCAACCTCTTCCTTCCCAATGCTCAGACCAAAAACTGTGCAGTTCTTTCTGACTTCTCTCCTTCTCTTCCATCTACTTCATCAGAAAATTCTATTAATTATATCTTCAAAATATACACCTAGTCCAACCACTTTCCAGCACCTCCATCACTTCTCAACCCCAGTCATCATCCTCACTCCCACTCTGTCCTGCCTCTTCTCACTTCTGTTTTCCTCCCTCCCTGGTCACCAGCCCATTCTACAATGCCACTGTTAGAGTGATCCTTTGAAAATATAAATCATATCCTGTCATTCCTTGGTCCAAATCCTCTAGCAACTTTCCACAACATTCAGGACAACATCTAGAGCTCTCTAATGTCTCCAAGGCCCCACACAATCTGGCCCTCACCCACCTCTCCGACCTCATCTCTTGCCACACTCAACCTGCCTTCCTCTGTTTCAGCCACAGCGGCAGCGTGGCCCTGCTGTGGACCTGCCCAGCGCAGTCTCACCAGGAGGCCACAGGCCCCCTGCTGAGATGCACTTCTCCCAGGCGGCCTGCTGCTTTGCTTCATTCCAACTTCTGCTTTTACGTCACTGCTTCAAAGGGTCCTTCTCTGGGCACTCAGTTTACCCTCCTTCCCATCCACTTTCCAACTCTATTTTTCTTATGGCACTTCCTAATGCCTGACATTATACATATTTACTGGGTTAGGCTAGTAAATAAAACACAAGCTTCAATAAAACATAAGCTAGAGCTTTGTTTTATCCATTGAGTTAATAACAAATACTCACTTACTAAACATTTCTGAATGAATGAATTCATCCTTGTGCCTCTTGTGTTGGCATCTGATTCCAAATCTGAAACATAAGAAGTGCTCATTAATGTCTTATTGAATTATCTTAATTCATGCTCATACCTAAATTGAGATTTAAGTATCTTCTGATTTTAGAAAGACATTATGTAATCTGTCTAAGGCAGCGGTTCTCAACCTGTGGGTCACGACCCACAGGAACTGTATTAAAGGGTCGCAGCATTAGGAAGGTTGAGAACCACTGGCCTAAGGGAACTCGACTAAGCAAAAATTTGATTCCTCATCAGAGTCTCTGTTGTCTCCACTGTTGCCTAGGGTTTCCACTTCCCTGTGCTATGTCTGAGGTCTTGGAATAGCTCAAAGAAAAACTAAAGGGTCCTCCACGTTGTGTTCATATGAGAAAGGTCAGGAGAGCTTGGGTGGATGGGGCATAGGTCCCTAGTTAGCAAATGTCCAGTACCAAGTCTTCTCATGGGTGAAGACAATAGCATTCTTGCCAGTTCCCTTCTCAAAGAGCTATTCCAGAACGCATACTGTGAGTTTTTCCTGGGCAATCAACAAAATGACCCAGAACAGCAATCTTGGAGACCAAGTCTTGAGGGCTTTAGAGCCCACATCATGTTGCAGTTTTCCTCTTATCTCAGGAGCAAGGATGGTGGGGAGACAGAGTAAATATTAAATGACACTGCATGCTGTTTATGCCAATTTCAATATACTGGGGAAGGAGTGGGTGGAAGTGACTGTGGTCCTTCACATTTGTAGAAAATATTAGCGAGCCAAATACATTACTTTTCCATAGGTCTGTGCATCAATAAGCCTTTCAAATGAGGCCATTTAGTATTGCTATCATTTACTTTGTAACTGCTGCTTCCAAACCTGCCCCATCCAAAAGGCTGTTTTCACCATGAAACCACCTTCAGTTACTCTACTCCAAATTAATGATACCTGCTGTTGGGCTTTATATTTTTGTCCTTTAGTTATAAGGTTCTTTGATACTATTCTTGACTCTCGCTGGGCCCATGGCTGAGCTCCCTAACTATATTGCTGACCCTTGAAGGTTGGGGCCATAGCATACATGCCTCTTTTGTCCTCATACAGCCCCTTCCTTACCCTCTCCTATTTGCTACAATTAACAACAACAAAACTCCTCATCTCTGTGGAGGTTTCCAAAACAATCCAGGCCAAGGTAAAGTTTTCTACTACACGCTCTCAAATTCATCCCAAGCAGGTGTATCGTGTAGAATTAATTGTGCTGCAGTGACCGGTTGACTTAGATGCCTGGAGGGAGCTCTAGGCATTTGCCCACTTAGCCGTAGCCTTCCCTGAAGATTTCCTACATAGGCCACATCAGAAAAATTAAGTGGCCTGGTGCAGTGGCTCACGCCTGTAATACTAGCACTCTGGAGTCCAAGGCGAGTGGATTGCCTGAGCTCATAGGTTCAAGACCAGCCTGAACCAGAGTGAGACCTCATCTCTTAGAAAAGAGATAGCCTCCTAAATTAAACTACCTAAACTCTTTAAGACAGGTATCTTTATGATGGGAGTTAAATTTACAAAATAGTAAGAATTGGAGACAAGGAGTGAAGGTCATGCAGGACCTCAACTGACTAGACCAGCTGTGTCTTATCTACCCTGGCCTGCCTGACTCCATCTTATTCTCACTACGTGTGCTTTCACACTCACCCACACACCCTTCCATACCCTCTAACAGAGCGAGAGAGGCAGAGGGGAAGAGAGAACGGACATAATTTCAGATGACAGAGACCCTGCTAATTAGAATGCACCCTTTTGTCAGCTTTATTGTGAACCATACATCAATGACCATATCCCCTTAAATGCTTCGCTTAATTTATAAGTGGAGGGCAAACAATATAATCTGTGAAAAATCTACATGAAACATGGGAATGCCATCAAAAAACAAAAAAAGAGAGAAAGGAGAGGTTTCCACTATACTATGAATGCACGAAATGCCACTGATTTGAGCAGATAAAAGGTCTAATTTTGCATTGGGTGAATTTCACCTCAATAAAATAAATTATTTAATTGAGGTGCTGAATTTGTTGACCACTTGCAAAATAAGTAATAATAATAATAAAATAATTATTAGTTCTTAGAGAGAAAAAGTAGCATGTGAGAGGAAATAAGAAATCAGAGATAACTGGGAAAGACTTCTGGATTAAACACAGGGATGGGTGGAGCCCACCCTCCAAGAGATGGGGACAGGTGGTTTTGGGCTTGTGGAGTGTGAGACATCATTAGATATTCAAGTGCAAAGATTAAAAGGAAGCCCATCCTTAAAGCAGGGAAGGTTACATGTTCTTAGAGAAAAATTCAAATGTTCTTTGCTATTTTATTATTCATATTTTCAATTTTCCCTTTGCTTTTTAAAAAATATAATAAGGAATATTATTATTTAGTGTTTAATTGTCAAATAAAAATCATATAGATGTTTGGTGTAAAAAAAAAAGAAATAGCCAGGCATTGTGGCAGGTGCCTGTAGTCCCAGCTACTTTGGAGGCTGAGGCAAGAGAATCACCTGAGCCCAAGAGTTGGTGGTTGCTGTAAGCTGTAATGCCACAGCACTCTACTGAAGGTAACAAAGTAAGGCTGTCTCAAAAAAAAAAAAAAGAAAGAAAGAAAGAAATAAAAATGAAATACATGCCCACTAGCCCACTTTCCCACTTAGACTGAAGCTCCTTCCTGAAATCCAGTTCTGATAAGCTGTGGTGTCTCCTGGCCAGCTCCTACTCCAGGCTGGACTCTGCCCCAAATCCCCAGCTTCTAGGTGGGATTCTGTATTGACCAGAGCTGATTTTACCCTGAATGGAATATAGGTAGTCTCCAAGTACAAACGTCCAGCTTACACACAACTCACACTTACAAACAGCAGCTGTAACAGTAAGTCCCCAAGTTATAAACATCCTACAGATGTATGGCTCACACTTATGAATGGAGGCTATTACAGGTAGTAGGTAAATGTATATGTTCCAACTTACATACAAATTCAACTTAAGAATAAACCTACAGAACCTGTCTCATGTGTAACCTGGGAACGGCCTATATTCTGTCCCTCTGTCTAGCCTCTCCTGTCACTGGCCCTGCCCACTGATTTAGCTCTGAAGCATGTCATAGATTGGAACACTGGGATTTGGGCAGCAGACTCTGAGGCTCAGAACCTGTCACCACAGTCCTAATTTCAGTTTCCCACTTTTATCTCTGACCTGTGCGATGGAGTTCTTTGCACGGCTTACAGCTCTCCCATAGTCATGACAGCAATGGAATAGGAACCAGTAATGCTGACCAGGATAAGGAAGAAACACTTCTCAGTTTGGAATATTTTTCTTTAACAAGAAATATTGGTGACTGGGATTGACATTACGCACGTCACTGTATGGAGGAGAAACCAGAGCTTCCCTGTGAGATGAAGGTGGAGTTACGCCGTTTCCTGACTTCTTGTGTCTACAAACGTCATTGACATTTCCAAACCCTTCAATGCCTCTGACTTAAGGTCCTGAGTATGGACATTCCAAGATACTTTAGATCTCCTTAGCCTTATGGGATGTTAGGGAACAATAAAAGTCAGGCGACTGTTCTCTGTTCTGTACTCTGTACTATAGCATCTTTCCTTGGAACACTTGCTGTTTCCAGAGGTATTGGGTGATAATGATTGTCCCAGTTAAAAAGGACAGCTTGAAAAGTTTACATTTGTGTACAGAGATGATACTCCTGGCCCTAATAGGAGAAAGCACACTTTTGAGTCACTTTTCCAGGAAAGGGAAGCAGGTTGCTCTCAGTTCTGTATGTTGTCTCACCCAATAGTCTGGGGTTGGTGGGAAAAATGCATAATCTATTTGGTTTGAGATCTAGCGTTCTTGCTTACTGGCACTTTAACTTTTGGCAAGATGTTTCACCTCTATTAATCTCAATGTTCTCTTTCTCAGGGCTGTTTGTGAAGCATAAATGATATGGTGTATATTAAATAACTTTTTTTTGAGACAGAGTCTCGCTCTGGCACCCTGGGTAGAGTGCCATGGCATCATAGCTCACAGCAACCTCAAACTCCTGTGCTTAAGTGATTCTCTTGCCTCAGCCCCCTGAGTAGCTCAGACTATAGGCACCTGCCACAATGCCTGGCTACTTTTTTTTTTTTTTTTTTTTAAGAGATGAGTGTCTCGCTACTTGCTCAGGCTGATCTTGAACTCTTGAACTCAAGCAATCCACCCACTCCCAGAGTGCTAGGATCACAGGCATGAGCCACTGCATCCAGCCCTAAAGAACTTGTTTTTTAAATTTCAGATTAATATGTGGGTACAAATGATTAGTTTTCATTGTTTGCATGTCTAAGGTGAAGTTCAACTTGTAGTTGAGCCCTTCATGTGGGGGTGTGCTGTGTACCCTTACAGAGAAAAGTAATCGCAGAAGATATTAACAAATGGGAGAACATACCATGTTCATGGCTGGGAAGAATCAACGTTGCTAAAATGTCCATACTACCCAAAGAAATCTCCAGATTTAATATAGTCCTCATTGAAGCACCAACCTGAAAAAGTACTACTTCATTTTATATGGAATCAAAAAAAAAAAAAAAAACCCTGTATAGCCAATGGAACTTTAAGAAATAACCTTAAAGGTTACAAATTTTCTTACCACATTTTTAGATATTTATAAGATAATGATAGACAAGATCAATAAGATAGATGTGTAATGAAATGGAGTTTCTGTTTTGTGTAACGCTAGCTGGCTGTCCTGGGCATTAACAACCTAAATTTATATGGAAGGAAACAATTTCATTGTGAGTTTTCTCCTAGAAATAGTCCCTAAGACAAGGATTCCAGTGCAAGTATAATACTTATCTGAGAAGGGATCCCATGAAACACCGGCAGGGGATGGGTAAGTGGGGAATGTAAGGGAAGGCAACCAAAAAAGGTGTATTATGAAGCTGTCTACCAGAGTCATCCTTGAGGCTTATTCCCATGGGAAAACCGTAGGAACTAGCCTAAAACACGTGCCTTGGAACTATCCCACTCGAGGGAGCTGGGGGTATTTGTACACTCCTATTATTCATAGCTTGAAGATTGCTGGAGGTGGGGGTGTTAATTCCTGTAGCTTCCAGCCTATCCTGTGTGCATGTCTGTGTGTGCGCATGTTTTTGTGTGTGAGACCACATAGCAGCCCTCTGGAAATACTTGTAGGCAATTGGAGGTTGCATGTAACACACTGGGCAGGAAACTGCCAGAATCTGCTGTGAAATTTACCTGTAGTACTTGGACTCTAGGACAGGCCCAGAATTGAGCATTTATTCTAATTGATGATGACCCCATGGCCTGGAGAGCTCATACCTAGTTCTGTATTGAATCGTAATCCCCTTGAGATCTGGCTTGGCTGACACCTGCTATATTCCCAGAGCTAGACATTTGGCCTCACATCTAACTCACGTTCCTTAAATGCTAGTGCTCAATGCTCATGGTGATAATTTACATGAATCAAGTGGTGAATGAATGAATTAGAAATCATATTTGATATCTATGATTTAATCATATTTGAGTTTCATAATAACTTTATGAGTTATTTTGAGCAAGTATTATATTTTCAAGCCAAATTTTACAAATGAAAACCCTGGCACTAAGTTATGAGTTATAATAGAATGATGTATTTAAAAGGCAAGAAGTGAAGAGTAAATTCTTTTGATCTGGATGACATAATTACCAGAAAACTTACAGTAATAATAAAAGCTAATACGTGGTCATTTAGGAGATAATCTACTCAACAGTGCCTGGAAATTAGAAGCAGAATTCCTCTTCGTTTATTAAAGAACATTTAACATAAACTAAAAAAATGGTTATATGCACTTTAATTGTTCTTAAACTGTTTTTGTGAAACTGTTGCCATATTTCCAGCATTTTTATGGAAACTTGAGGGAAAAAATTACTCTGTGAACTTTTTCTTTCTTTTTTTATTAAGGCAAATAAACAAATAAAGATGAAACTGTGTGCATGCATCTGAAACCCAGATAAGGGTTCCTTTGTGGCTCTCATTAATATAGAAAAATCTATTTAAATTTCTTTACTTCCCCTTTCCTTTCAAACCTGATTCAGTTAGCCTTGGCTTCCACCCCCTCCTTCCCCAGTTATAAAACCAAACGGAATGTTTGTCCTGAAGGGACAAGTCTGTGCAGTGACTCAGAGGAAACAAGCATTTATAAACCATGTTTCCCTAAAGCCTCAGCACAAACATGGCTGTGGCCCACTTCCAGATTGGACAGGTCGACACTCACCGGTGTGGCCCTGGCAAAACCGAGTGTCAGGGGGGCCTACCCAGAAACAAGACTGGGCTGCAAAAGGCTTTGAGATAGCACTGTATTTTGGAGGTCTCTCATCTCCACTCGTCAAAATAACAGTGGCTGAAGTGAGGTCAGACCTAGACAAGCTGGGCTTTGCTAGAATGAAATGCCCCCCTTAAATTTTCAGCATAGGTTAGCCTGGCCGCAGCTGCCCTGCTGGCTAACCCCATCTTCATTGTGTCCAGGAACTGTCTACTTGGCACAGTGTCTTTGCCTGAGGACCCACACTGACCAGGGCTGTCTGGAACACACAGGGTTACAAGGACAGCTTGGTTTTTAGCTCTGGAGTCAGTCAGTTTTGAATCCCAATCCACCACTTCATATTTTCACTTGACAAATGTTTACTAAGGACTGGCTTCATGCCAGTCATGGTTCTAAGTGCTGAGAAGGATGGAGTGAGCAGAATAGACCAGGTCTCTGTTTCTCCTGTTTTCACATTCTAATTGGAGGGAATAGGAAAACAAAAACAAAAACAAGAGAGATTATCTGACAGAGGTGGCAAGAATGTTATAGGAATAAATTAGGGAGTCAGGCAGGGTGACCAGGAAAGTTCTAAAAGATGGTGAGGTGGGGGCTTCCATAAGAAGTGGCTTTTATTTGAGTGCCAGCCAGGATAACAGCACTCCAGGCATAGGCACACACAGTCCTGAAAGAGGAATAATCCTGACCTGTTTGAGGAACAGAAAGAAAGCTCACATGGTGAGTAAAGGAGAGTAGTATGAGATGATACGAGACAGTGTGATGGATCAGAGATGACCACCCATTCTTCAAGGCACCTCCCTTAGAGAAGTGTGTCTATTTCCCCTTCCCTTGAATCTGGACTGGCTATTGAAACCATTAAGATATGGTAGATGTAATATAGTACCAGTTCTGAGCCTCACCTTTGAGATGACTGGCAGCTTCTGTCTTGGTGCTCTGTGACCCTAAACTGTTATGTACAAAGGTGAACTACCTACTGGCAAGGCCACAAGGATAGGTCCTGAGAACAGTGGGGCCAGCAGAGTCCAAACTTTCCAGCTGTCCCTGCCAAGTTGCTGGACAAGTGAACAAAGCTGTCTTGAATCAGCTTAGCTTCCAGCTAAATGCCAGTAAGTAACTCCAGAAGTGACACCAGTAACTGTGTCATGAGACAGAAGAGCCGTATAGCTGAGCACTCCCCAAAGTTCTGATGTATGCAAAATCATGAGATACCATTTAATTGTTGCTGTTTTAAGCAATTACATTTTGGGGTAGTATATTTATTACCAAATGATACCCCAAATAGAAAGATAGGAGCCAGGTTACTTTATTTTTTTTTTTTTTAAGATAGGGTCTAACTCTGTTACTCAGGCTGGAGTGCAGTGATGTGATTATAGCTCACTGCAGCCTCAAACTCCTGGGCTCAAGTGATTCTCTTGCCTCATCCTCCCAAGTAGCTGGGACTATGGGCACCTGCCACAACACCCAACCATTTTTTTTTTCATTGCATTTGTCTTTGATCAAATATCTCTAAAAGAAAAGTATTGGAGAAGTATAAGTTTTGTGTTAGTAAATCGCTTATTCTAAACACTTAGAGCTGTGCATATTGATGTAGGAATCAGCATTAATCTTATTTTCTAAATGAAGACTTCAAGACCTATGGAAATCTCACTTTTATATTTCTTTTTGAGACAGAGTCTCACTCTGTCAGCCTGGGTGCTATGGCATCATACCTCGCAGCAACCTCAGACTTTAGGGCTCAGGTAATTCACTTGCCTCAGCCTCCCTTGTCCACAATGCCCACCTGGCTACACTTTTATATTTTCGACAATGGAAGTGGAAAGTTATCAGGATATAGAAACCATGATTAGGACCTTTCCCTGATTGGCTGTCACTGTTAAGTTTCTTTTGTTTGGGCAGCCAGAGCCAGTCTCAAAAAATGGAAGCAGTGGTCCTTTAGCACCCCTCACTAGAGAGTGAGTACAGGGTCTTTTGACTTCACAAGGGGAAGGAAAGGCCAGTCTTTTCTATTTAAACTATGGAAACTATGGTAGGGAAGATCATGGTTGAATTGAATAGGGATAAACCAAAGTCTATTGATAAACTTTATAAGATAAAGTTTAGTGATAGAAGGGACATGTGTCATTCGGTTTACTAAATTTTCCTCCACATGGCAGTCTTACTTGAAGTATGTGTATATTATAAAAAAAAAAAAAGTAAGATAGATGCTCTTTTCAGCTTCCCCAGCTTTGCCCTACAGGCAACTGCTCAAATAGGAAGGATTCCGTAAATGACAACACACTTTATAAAGCTGTCTTTGAAAACTAATGGCAAATAGACATAGTACAATCATTTAATAGTCAACTCCATTCTTCTTGAAAACCTCCCACTTTAGAAGCACTAAGCTTTCAGTGTTTCAAGTGTTCTCTTGACTCAAGGGATGATGGAAGTGATATTATAATGCAAAGCACAAGGGCTCCTTACAGAATTGTTATTATTTTCTTATTTTTGGCTGGCTTTCTTGCCTGAATTCCTTCTATCCTTGAAAAAAAATATGATTTTCTAATAATTGGGAAGAGCAGGAATCCCAAGAGGATCAGTTAACATCCAAAGGACAAGGCCATGCCTATCTTGTTCACCACTGTATCTCCAGGGCTGAGTACATGCTGGCACCAGAGAGCCTTAGAAAATATTTGTTGAATGAATGGATGGAAGCATGAATAAATAAAATGTTTTCTCTTTGAGTTATCCAAAGAAACTACTTGGAGTTCAAATTACTGGATAATTTTTCAGTCTTCCACTCTGCTTTCACGCTGAAGATTAAAAACAAAACCAAATAAAACTTAAAATTCAAAAATCAATTTGGAGCCCTTTTCAAGAGTAACGCTTTCTGGAATCCCATGTCTGGTGTAAATATGAAAAGATGTCTAATTTCCCATTCTTTGTGTCTTCTTCAGGACAATTTCATAAGTTGCCAAAAGCAAGAAGGAAGTATCTCTCAAGTGCAATGCAGACAAACTGCCTACTGCTAGTTAATGAAAAGGAAACAAAATTGATCTTACTTGGTACTTTTATATAAGCAAAAAAAATTTTTTAAACCCCCAGGCCAGAAATCTTCCCTAGAGTAATATTGAGTGATTGCTTGGTATGTCTTTCTTTACAAAAATATCTACATCAGCTCTGTAATATATGGGTTTTATCTTCTTTTGCCTGATGTCAAACCAAAAAATACATATTAGTATATAGAATAAACATAGTACTTTATTGCTGGAGGTCTTTTCAAAAACATGTCCTCTGAAATTTTTTCAAAGGGAGTAAACATAAAGTTATAAAAATATTTCTGTTGGCGATATATTTTTTCCTGCTGTTTCACAGAACCAAGGAGTGGGGAAAAAAAAGATTCACTGGGAAGGCATTTGTTAATAATTTATACATAGAGTATTATGAAATAGTTTTCTTACAAATGACTTTCTACTGGAGATGAATCCTCATACAGCTTCTAATTCAAACCATGTATTTTAGATTGTGATTCATTGTTAACTATCCTACATGAAGGACAGCACTTAGATCAAAGACAATGAAATACAGTTATGAAATGAAGAACCAAAACCAAGAGAAGAATGTGGCCATAGATTTCAGTATGTATAACATTGGCATTGGGCTTGTTGCTTTGAGTATGTGTGAATTCAGGTTAACAGGTTCTTCCTAAAAAAGAATCCTTATAAACCTCAAGAGAAGCTCTAATCCTAGGTTTTTGTGGGTTTTTTTTTTTTTGTCATTATTGGTATTCAGGAAACAAGTCATCCATCATCCTTTGAGATCATTCTCTTTCTTGATATGTGTGTGTGTTTTCTTTCCAAATTAAAGTAATAATTCCATTGCTTTGCAAAACACAAAGCAAAGGGCTTATGGGAAAAATGGCAAAGTTTATGGAAAAATGTACTTGTTTCCCTATCCCAATAGTCTTATTAGTTTAAAGCACTTCTTTGTGCAGATTTTTTTCCATTCTCCATCCTTTCATCCTGAAAGCATACGGAGCCTTCCTCAAAGATAAGTCATTCATTTACTGAACCCTCACTGTGGACCCGGAGTGCCTTAGGAACTGTGAGATGTGTTCTTGGAACTCAAAGATCTCATGGTCTAATTGGAATTAGTGGACTTCCAAGGAAGGACACTGGTAAATGAAGAGACATCGTGCAAAACGGTGCCTCTGTAGGAGGCAAATAAAGGGCCAGATAATGATGAAATGTGTTTGATTTCTAAGCCCTCACTCATGCTTCTCCCTCCTCTTAGAATGCCACACTTTTCCTTTAGAAATCCTGCCTGTCCTTAAAAACTTCCATGCTGACATATTCTTCAGTTCTTCAGGAAGCCTTTCCTTTTTTTTTCTTTCTTTCTTTTTTTTTTTTTTTTGCCCTTTTTGGCCAGGGCCGGGTTTGCACCCACCACCTCCAGTATATGGAGCTAGTGCTCTGCTCCTCTGAGCCACAGGTGCCGCCCCGGAAGCCTTTTCTTTTCACTGTAGTCAGCACTGGTCTTTCCCAGCCATATACAATATTTTTTTTCTGTACTAACCTTTTGGAATTTATCACATATATGTTTATGCTGTTGTTATTTGTAAGGTCAGACAATTAAGTTTGTGAATTCCTCCTAGAAAAAGTGCTACATACCTCATTGCTGAATACTGCTGTGGTCACCTTCAACCCCCCTTGGCCATCTGGTGACCTGTAGTGATACTCAGCAATGAGGTATGTAGCACTGTTTCTAGGAGGAGTTCATGAACTTAATTATCCAACTTCCTATGTATATTAATAGATCTATTTTATTTTAGAATGCTCCACAGCACCAAAAACAGTGCCATGTACTTATTGCATAGGTTCTCTATATGATTATTGAATGGTTGGATTATGTAATTAAAAGATTGAATCTCAAGATTTTATATAAAAGCTTTAAGGATATTTGAATTGTTTATTAGAGCTTCCCAATACCTTTCCCATACATTGTATTTCTTAATTCTGTAAGATAGTTATTATCATCACCACCTTAAATATCAGTCAACCAAAGATCAAAGAGTTAAGAAACTTTAAGAGTTAAGAAACTTCAGACAGCAAGTAAATGTCAGAGCTGGCATCCAAACCCAGGTCTTTTGGCTCCAGAAAAGTCTAGTACTCTTTCCATTCTTTCATTCTATTTCCTGTAGTAATTCACTCTAGTCACAGTGGGGTTTATTTTATTTTTAAATCATTAGTGACAGTAGATTATAAGGAGTTTGACAAAAAACTATCAAAGTTCTTAAAGGACTAGCGCAACACCCCATTTTTATGTGTTTGAGTGAATCCTATGCCAGTTGAAGAATTAATGTCATAATTCATTGGATGTGTCAAGTTCAGCACCTCTTCAGAGGATCAGACCCTTTATCACTCTTTAGAAACAGTTATTTTATTCTTCTTTATCTTGTTTTAGGAATATTTCTTTCGAATATCAAACTTGCGTCCATGTGTTAAAATGTTGCCGTCTTTAGTATGCTCATTGATTTTGTTATAAATGAGGCTCCTTAGTATTGCTTTTCTATTAAACATTCCTCAAACATTCTCCTGAACAGCAGATACTCGCACATGTCTTACAGTTCAAGTTTTGGGTTCTCCTATGGCCAATTGGTTAGAAAATAATATCTATCTACTTAAAAGGTAGTCTCACCAACTGAGAAGAGTCTTAACTTGGAGTCAGAAGATGTGAGGGAAAATATGAACCAACTATCCTTTCTTCATTGAAACTAGCTGTGGGATGTGGGGAAATCTTCAATGCATCTCTCCATCTGCGAAATGAAGGGACTGAACATTCTGATAGTTAAGCTCCCTCTAGCTCTTCTGGTCTTTTGTTCAACAAGAAAGCCCTGTGCTTCCAAATGGTTATAGGAGGATTGATTTTATACAATTAAAGACATCTCTCTCACTGGCAAGCTATGCAAGGTTAAATCACTTAAGCTTTTCTACAAGTTGCACAAAGGTGTTTGACATTTTTACATATTCCAGGAACCCCCTGTACAAAGCACTGGCCCCTCTCACTCTTCAACAAGGTCTGGGTGACACAGTTACCGTGAGGTCAGTGTTAATAAGATGCTCATGGAGTAGTGCCTGTGGCTTTAACTCTGTGTTTCATGTCTACAGTGAGATCAGTTATGAGAAGAAACAGGTGTTTAAAACCAGTTTTTAAAAACTGAATATGAATAAGCAAACTGCCTTGTGGCCCTATATAGATTCTCTCCTACTGTCTCAGCTCTTTTCCACATTCTCCTCTTCTGCCTTCTCTAGATGTTGTGAGCCTAATGCTACAGGGACCTATTTTGGCTGTCTTAGCTCACCCTCACTGCCTTTCTTGTGCAAGATCCTTTGAATAAAATAAGCCAGCAGGTTTCACCTACCCTTGATTCAACCAGCAGCCAGAGCTTGGCAGAGAACAGCCTGGCTCTGCCTTCCTGAGTGGAGCGAAATGTCTACAAGTTTCCAAGAGGAGAGAAACACAAGTGACATATTCAGGACGCTAAAGTGTCAGCACCCTTTGAGCATGGAAAAGAGAAGTTGCTTTGAGCATATCAGTGTCCTAGCTTGAGAGGCCTCTCAAGATTTACAGCTGCACGCTCTTCTCCTCCCACATCTACTATGAGCAAGATTATTTATGTAGATGAGAAATGAGACTCTCTCCCTCCTCCCTCTCTCACAAATATATCCTGAATTTCTCAAGACTCCAGAAAGAAATGGGTTAATAGTTCTGGTCTTGGGTGTAGGGTGGGAAAACTCTTTAATAAGAACAAAGCAGCTAAAAGGATTCCTTTGAAAGTTGCTAGAATTTGGATCCAACATTGAATTTTTATTACCATCTCAAATGCTAGATCCTATTCTTCCATTGACAAGCTGTGGGAACCTGAAAAAGTTAAGTCTTAGCTATTCCATCTGTGTAATGGGCATAGTGCTAGTACCTGTGTCTACCTCCAGGCTTTGGTGAGGATTGAATGAGAGACTGTGGTCCAGTCTGGAGCTCCATTCCTGGCATGGAGCAAGGGCTCAATATAACTTAGCTGTATTCATTGCTTATGTTTGATGACTTCATTTATTAACTCTCCAAACACATCATTTAACATTTTTTGAGAGTTCACTATGTGTGAAATATTTCACTGAAGCATTGAAGCACCCCCCAAATGATTTAAAACTTCCAAAAGTAAAGTGGTTTAAACATTTTAACAACCATCTGATGTACACTAAGTTTTTCAGCCAGTCTTTCCCCACATATGCAGAATCTCATCATAGCTGTGAATTTGGGTATTTTTCTCAGCTATAGACGAAAGAGTTTTTTAAAGTTTATGAAAGTGAATCTATGTAATTGACTTGAAAATAAATTTCTAAATAATGACAAAAGTTCATAGCATTTAATAGACTGAAGAGTTGTGCCAAAACAGACATTGTCAAGCTGTAAAAAGCATACATTGCTTAAAAGTTACACATGTCTAATTTTTACGTGACATTTCTTTTCAAAACAAATATAACACTTTTTTCCCCTTAAGTGAAAAATTCTGTGCTAACTCATATCCTCCCCAAACACTCCTTGCCCTGCAATAACTTATCAGTGTGTGTACAGGATGGGAAAAAAAAGCTAAGGAAGTAGTTTTCAGTTTCAAGTTTCCAAAGGGTTATTTTAAATAACAACCAGTATGTTTGAACAATGGGGGCTCTTAACTAATTTAATTTTTGCTTACCTTTGAATTAACCTAAATATCCTTTTATGTAGGATTAAAAACCACCTCTTCCATGTTGTTAGACCCTTTGATTAAGGGTTTAACTTATGGATATGGGAGAGTGTGGTGGGGGCAGGGGAACAGACATGATCCCTAAAAGCAGGAGATGGCTAGTTACCAAGTTCAGGAGAGTTCTATCAGGTAGACAAACTACCAGGTATTTACTGAGTGCCTACTAGATTTTTAGTTGGCTGTGAACTTCTACAATTTGGTGGGACCTCACCTAATGTGTATAATGCAATGGTACATTTCAAAACTATTAATAGTAGGATATAAATGTCTTACCACAACAAATAAGTAAGTGAGGTGATGGTTATGTTAACAAGTTTGATGTAAGCTTTCCAGATTGTATACCAAATCAGCACATTGTACCCCATAAATGCATTAATGTATGCAGTTATGATTTAATAAAAAATAAAATAAAATAAATAACTAAAAAATAAATAAAGCTATTAAGTATTCAGCTGTCTCGGCACGCATTACAAGTCCTCAGTTTTTCTCCTGTTGCTGCCATGTGGCTCTTTGTATAGCTGGAGTGGGGCATTTGCACAACCCAACACATCCTGAGTTTCTAGCCATAGTGTTCCTGGTGTCGGGGGAATGTGTTGGTGCAGGTCTGGAGTCTCATGGAAAGCAAATATTTAGTTCAGATTTCTACTTGGCCTGATTTGAGGAATTATTCCAGCTGTGCTTCCCTATCCCCAAAGAGTAAAACCACAGAGCAGTCTGGGCTGATGGTTTGCACCTACGTGGTGTCTGCTCCAGTGTTCCTGACACACCGAGCACAGGGCCTGTGTCATTAGCTCTCGGCTGGAGTAGGTGGATCCTGGCTGGAATTTCAGTTGTGCCTCATGAGTGCTATGAGTCTAGGCATGTAATTGAGTCTTCAGAGCACTAGTTTTTTTAATGTACAAACTAGAGACAGCTACCAAGTGACGATGTTGGGGAGACAATATACAAATAAAAGTTATCATGTATCGAATGTTTATCATGTACCAGGTACTATTGTAAGTGCTTTCTACTTATTACCTCCACAAATCCTCACAACTCTCTGAAGAAGGCACTGTCATCATTTCCATCTGACCCAGGAGGAAACTAAGATAGATTTGCACAAAGTCACGCAAGCGGGAGGTGGAACAGCAGGGATTAGAAGCCTGATGCCAGACCTTACACTCATTCCAGAAAGTATTCATGTGGGAATTCAGGAGCATAAAGCTGTTTAAAAATGGTTCTGCCACATCCAAACTTCATTCGATGAATATTCAGCAAATGTTCCTGGAGCAACTGAGTGACAAGCCTTGTGCCAGCTACCTCGAGAAAGCAAAACTAAGTAAGATATGTTTGTCACAAATCCTGGGGAAGAAAGATGCATCCCTACAAGGGGTGCAGCAGATGGCAATTACTACAGGAGTTTGGGGGTGTGATTGGGCACAGACTGGGAGGAGAGAGATCAGAGTACCCTTGCAATGCGCCATAGGTGAGGCCCAACCGATTACCCTCCCTCCACCCAACCTCCCCCCTCCCTTCCCCTCCTCCTCCTTTTCCCTCCTTCCTCCTGGACTATTGTTGTGTTTTATCTTTCGTATGAAAGTGTGGGTGATTATATATTGGTTTCATGTAGTAATGAGTACATTAGATACTTTTTCTTCCATTCTTGAGATACTTTACTTAGAAGAATATGTTCCAGCTCCATCCATGTAAACATAAAAGAGGTCAAGTCTCCATCTTTTTATGGCTGCATTATACTCCATGGTGTACATATACCACAGTTTATTCATCCATTTATGAGTTGATGGCACTTGGGCTTCTTCTATGGCTTGGTAATTATGAATTGGGCTGAAATAAAAATTTTGGTGCAAATATCTTTGTTGTAAAATGATTTTTGGTCTTCTGGATATGTACCTAATACAGGAATTGCAGGATTGAATAGCAGGTCTACTTTTAGTTCCCTAAGTTCTCCAAACTTCTTTCCAAAAGGAAAAGTCATGTGCTCTTGGGCACTCGAATCTTTTTCATCCCAGAGTTCACATTTACTGCCAAGCTAGAGGGAAAAGGTTTTTAATGTATTAGCTTTTTTTTTTAGGTATTATCCTTTTTATTTTCAGTTTTATTTTCTGACTACTGTCATCACTGACTCCTAAATTAGTGGTGCCCAGGACAAGAGTATAAGTGGAAGTCCAGTTCCTTTGTCTTTATTAATTTTTAAGTTATAAATCAGGATCACCAATTATTAAGTAAAAAATTTTCTATCTTCCTACTTTGACAAAAATACCTTTTAAGGATTTAAAAGCTATGCTGGAGTTTATTATTGTTAGTGAGCTTGGAGTAGTGCACTAAAATACGGCAGTTTGGAGCAACAGCACCAGCCTGTACCCATCTTCCTCCTGCCACCCAGTACGCAGCTTAGGATCTTGTGTGGGGATCATCTCCATCGGTGTGTTTGATATTTTTTTCACCTTTCCACAGCCTGCTAATATCCATTTCTTGGGCAACCTTTGGATCTAGCTCAGTCTTCCTTCAGGAGAACTGACCCAGGGAAGAGGCTGCAATTCTTCCTAAAAGCAGAGTCTAGGCAATTTTTTGTAGGAATTCTGGAGTTCCCACAACCCGAATTCTGGACTAGAAGTGGGGACATGGGTTCTGGATGCACATGTTCTGTTCACCCAGAAGAGGAAGGGATGGAGGAGGTCAAAATGTGGCGCTTAGATTATAGTGCTGAGGGGAGGGCATCACTTGCCTTGTGTTGGTAGCACCAACTAACTGCTATCTTGTTATTTGTACCTTGTGTTTCATGGGTAACTAATGAGAGCATGCATGCTCCTATAACATGTTCTCTGTTTTACTTTTTGATACCTCTCTTAAATTTTTCAAATATTTATTTTTGAAATAGGCTTTGACAAAAAGGCAAAAGCAAAAAGGCATTCATAATTCTGGTCTTACTGAGGACACCTGCTAAAAAACGTCTAATAGTCAAATAATAAAACAAAGCAAATGCCACTCACTTTGCTGCAAATTCTGAAGACATTACCTTTCCACGGAAATTCAGAAAAGCCTCTTAATTGTATTATTGCATTTTCTAGTTTTCTGTAATATATGTATCTGTTGATTTCTCTTAATTACTAATTTCCTGTATTTGTAATTTGTCTTCAGTTCTTAGAGCTGCTCCGTAGTACCCATTGTTTATTGTGGATATCAGTTTGAATCAGAAAACTTTTTTCCTTAATGTTACTAATGAGGTCTCTGCCAATTCAAAACCATGCACTGCACTTGTTACACCAAGCATTGTGCCTGGCCCTAGGAAGGTCTAAATGAATAAGACCTAGTTATTATCTTCAAATTGCTCATGGTCTGTGGTTGAGACCAGACACATAGGCATATTGATTATAATAAAATACAATAAATGTTACTACAGGGGGCTATATGAGGAGTGAGGAGTGCAAAGTTGACACCACCCGGGGGAGTATGGGAAGAGTCTAATGAGTTGGCATTTCAGCTGGGTCTTAATTATGAGCAGGTGTTTGCTAGATGAGAGATGATCGTGACTGTGCATTTTCCTTGTGAATTATTATTTATTTTTGCTACTTTATTATGATTCATGAGGTGTCTGGACTTTCTATGCCATTGCTCATCAAATCTAGATTTTCTGTGTTTTCTCATAGTCGGCCTGGTATTTCATATTTGGGAGACTATTTTTTTATAAGTCTCAGAGGTATCATCTATAAAATGGGAACTAATACTACCTGCCTTATAGAGTTACTTTGAGGATTTAGGAGTTGTTTTCCTGGTATTTCAGGAAGTCCTTAGGAAACAAGGAAGGACCAGTGTAGAGGCTGCGGGAGGGGCCAGTGTCCCAGACTTCTCCCAACATTCCGTTTTGCCTTTCTTTTTTATTTTTTTCCTCTTAATATTTTATTAAATCATAACTGTGTACATTAATGGGATACAATGTGCTGATTTTATATACAATTTGGAATGCTTACATCACACTGGTTAACATAGCCTTCACCTCACTTACTTAATTATTGTGTTAAGACATTTATACGCTACTCTTGAGAGTTGACATGTACCCTTGCAATATGCACCATAGGTGAGGTCCCACCAATTACCCTCCCTCCACCTGGTCTCCTTTCTACCCTCCCCCCCTTCTGTCCTTCACCTTGGGCTATAGTTGTGTTTTATCTTTCATATGAAAGTGTGGGTGATTATATATTGCTTTCATAACAGTACTGAGTACATTGGATACTTTTTCTTCCATTCTTGAGATACTTTACTAAAAAGAATATGTTCCAGCTCCATCCATGTAAACATAAAAGAGGTAAAGTCTCCATCTTTTTTAAGGCTGTGTAATATTCCATGGTGTACAGATACCACAATTTGTGTTTTGTCCTTCTTGACAAGTGGTTTTCTTTTTCACACTTGTTAAGTCATGATTACAAGGTGGCCACTTTACCTCCAGTCTCATGCCAAGTTCAGTAAGAAGAAATAGAGGAGAAAGAAGGAAAGGGCAATACCTTTATGAGCAAAGCAAAAATTTACCAAGAAATCTCTATGAGACTTCTGCTTGTGTGTCATAGACTAGAACTTTTTGACACAGTCTCCTCTGTCTATAAGGGAATCTGAGAAAGTAAATATTTGTACAGGGTATTTTGGCATCCTAAGCAAGATTGGGGCTCCAATACTAGAAAGAAGGAGAAAGGACATCATGTTGGCAACCACTGGCCTCTGTTACAGCCTGACACACTCAATAGCTGACATTACCATAGAGAAGATAATAAATGTTTATTAAGTTGCATAGCATAGTCTCTACACTGTCATTCTGGCCCAACTGGCTTTTACCTTTTGCTACAGAAGAGCCCCTTTGTTTATTTTCCTGCCCATTTTTGCATCTCTACAATTCATTTCCTACCAGGAGTCAAAGTGACCTTTTAAAAATGTTAAGTCAACCTAAATGTAAGAGCTAAAACTACGAAACTTTTAAAAGAAAACATAAGGGAAAAGCTTCATGGCACTGAACTTGGCAACGATTTCTTGGATATGATACCAAAAGTTCAGGCAATGAAAGAAAAAAATAAATTAGACTACGACAGAATGAAAAATTTATGTGCATCAAAGGATATAATCAACATTGCAAAAGGTCAATCTGTTAAGTAAGAGGAAATATTTGCAAATCATATATCTGATAAAGCGTTAATATCTAGAATACAAGAGCTGTCTGGAAAGTATCCAGCCATTCATGTCTCTATTTTTTATATTACCTGGCTGAGTAATTTTTGGACAGCCCCAGTATATAAAACTCCCACAGCTCAACAACAAAAAAATTCCTAAGTGGACAGATGATTTGAATAGGTGTTTTTTCCAAAGAAGATATACAAATGGCCAAAAAGTAGATGAAAAGATTTTCTACATCAGTAATCATTATGGAAATGCATATCAAACCTGAATGAGATACCACCTCATATCCATTAGAACGTCTACCCTAGGAAAAAAAATATTAGTAAGGATGTAGTGAAACTGGAACCCTTCCTTGTGCATTAATCAGAATATAAAATGGCTTAGCCACTATGGAAAACAATATGGTGATTTCTAAAAATAATTGAAAACCAAATTGCCATTTGATCCAGCAATTCTGCTTGTGAATATATATCCAAAGGAATTGAATGCAGGGTCTTGAAGAGATATTTGTACAGTCATGCACATGGTAGCATTATTTGTAATACCCAAGAAATGGAAGCAACCCAAATATCTGTTAATAAATGGATGGACCAACACAATGTATTATATACAATGGAATATTATTCAGCCTTTAAAAGGAAGGAAGTGGACTAAGCAGGGGCACCTGTATTGGGAAGTTGTTTAATGGATCTAGAGTTTTAGTTTTGCAAGAAAAATTCTGGGGTTCAGTTGTGCAACAATATGAATATCCTTAACACTACTGAATAGTAGTACATTTAAAAATGGTTGTGATGATACATTTTATGTTATGTTCCTTTTGCCAAAATTTAAAAAAAGGTAAGTTGATCACATAATTTCCATGTGTAGAATTTTCTGACAGTTTTTCACTGTACCAGAATAAAATTCAAATGACCTCTCATAACCTACAGGCCTCATGACCTCAGGCAGATAGGTTTGGCCACTGTCTACTTTCCTGACCTCCTTATGGTAGCTCTCTTCTGATCATTATATTCCAAATTTCATCAACATTCTTTTCTGTATTAAACCCGTGAAACTAATTTCTGTCACAGGGCCTTTGCACTACTTTTCCCTTGCCCAAAACACTATTCTCCATCTTGACAATTGACTCCTTCTTATCATTCCAGATATATCCTTCCTATGTCCTGTCTAAAGGCAACCTCTGCTACTACTGTCACATTGCCTTGTTTAATTTATGCATAGCCCTCTTTACTATGTGAAATTATCCAATTTGTTTATGGCCTTTCTCCTTCAGCAGAATATAAATTGAATGAGACCAGAGAGTGTGCCTGATTTACTACTCAAGGCCTGAAAGGCTGACGTATATTAGGCACTTGATAACTATCAGTTAAACAAATAATTGAATTTGGCAAATATTTATCGGGTCCTTATTATGTTCTAGACATCAAGCAAATATAAATATTATGTGATCAACTTCATAATGATCCAGAAGTAGGATATGGCCTTTTCCAGGACTTGAGTGTAAAGAGCCAACACCTAGTGAGGAATGGCCTTGGAGGGAGAAGAGAGCTGAGACATACAGAGGGTTCATTTGAGCTCCTGTATCAAGCATCACCTGAAGGTTAGAACTCTTAGATGCTTTAATTTTGTGAACAAATAGGTTCCCTTGTGTCCTTAAGTCAGGCTGAGGTGGATTTTCGGCCTTTTATAACCCATAGTCCCAATCCATAAACATGTAACAGAGTTGCAAAGTCTCTTCCCACTTTGTTAATGGACTGCCAAGTGCATATGAAAGAGGATGGAGAAAAGGTAATTTCTCAGAACTCCTGTTAGGAAAAAGACAGTACTTATTTGAGAGAGAGATAACAGAGACATCTGAGTATAAGTGTAATTCCTCTTTATGTGAAAGGGAAGACTCCAGAGGATAAAGAAAGAGGAAGTAAAAGGAAAGAAGAGGTGGTGTTAGAGGCATGAAATGCCAAAATCAAACCAACTTCACAATGCCCAAATTACCAGGAAAGTGTTACACTTACAAGATGCAGGTTGATTTGTGTGGGGATGCGGTGGGATAGGGGAGGGGCAGGCATCTGGTGCAAGAACTGGGCGTGGTGCCTGGATTGACACAATGTGTAACGGGGAGCAATGTAACAGGAGAGGCGGAGAAAGGCTGGACCAGTATGTCCCAGAAGGCACAGAACGTGTGGGGGAGACACTGGACATCCCTGGACAGCAGCTGTATCCTGGACTGATTTGGGATTCGCATCATGGTAGACCAGACTGCCCAGAGGCTGGGGGCTCAAGATGATATCTAGGATATATTTTCTTCTAGTAAACATATTCGCAGTGTACTGCATTTCATTCATGTCTTAATATGAGTACATATCAACACGTATATTCTATATTATGTTCTTCTGACTTTATATAAACATTCTTTTATTTTACACAGAACTTTTCTTCCAAACCCTTTCAGGAAATTTTAGAAGATTCAGTGTGTTTTATAAATTTCAACCTATTTTAGAAGAATCTTTTTTTTTTTTTTTTGCAGTTTTCGGCCAGGGCTGGGTTTGAACCCGCCACCTCCAGCATATGGGGCCAGAGCCCTACTCCTTTGAGCCATAAGTGCCACCCTAGAAACATCATTTTTATGGTCTATAATTGTCACAGGGTTGTTATGATTAAACCCCTCAAATACCTTCACAGGAAATTTTTTTTTTTCCTTCAAAAAACATGACCTAATGTCAGACCCCAATAAGGATATCTGAACACATGGTCAGTGTCAACTCCAGACATAAATGTTAGGAATTTCCAGCATATTACATAATATAACTATTCCAAAATGACTGATGCTGTTTTAAAAGAGAAAAGTCATCACAGTGCATGCTGAGCTCCCTGACTTGTCACAACTGTGGGTCAGAGGAGAGACACTGGTCACGTCCTGGACATAGGGCTGAGTCAGATAGGACCTGAATACAGAGTCGTCCTCTGGGTGAAGTGGCTCCCAGACATCAGGCTGGAGGACAACAGGTGCAGGGAAGTTGGTGGTACTGACCTCACACCCCTATGATTAGTCCTTTGACATTCACTGTGTGCCAGAGACCATAAAAAGATGGAAAATGTATGGTCTTCATGGAGGTGGTAGATAGTGGTTAAAGACATAGGCTTTGGTTCAATCGTAGTTTCCTCCATTTAGGCCTCTTTTATCTTTAAGTTTCCTTTTTAAGCCTCAGTTTCTTCATGTGTAGCATGGTGCTAATAATAAGTACCCCATGCAGTTGTTATAAAGGTTAAGAAGAGATAATGTGTATAAAGCAGTTAGTACAGAGTCAGTACTTAGAAACCTCCCCAGAGGGGAAACTGGTTCATGTTCTTACTATTCCCATTCATACATCCGTGAACTTACTCACTGGCATGAAAAGGCACCCATACAGAAATGATGAGAAGTTACAGTAAAAAACAAGCAAGAGGTAGCAGAAAATACCTATATATCAACTACATGCATCATATAGACATGCAGATGATTCTAGGCACATGTTTTGATTTGGATCTCACTACTCCATCTAGGTGAAATAAAACTTGTTAGAAAAATAAAATTCTCCCAATTACTTAAGTAAGCTCTATGAAATTATTATGATTTTGATATATTGAGATGAAAACAAATCGTCACAGTCACAGTGTGACTTCTTCCCTGTACCCTGCCCCCTTCTATCTCCTATCTCTCAGGGAAGGCTTATGCACTATTTTGGTTGACAGTATAGGTTTTCCAGTTAGGAAGACCTAATTTGAAACATAGGTAATTAATAAACTTTTTTGTGTCTTTTGCCTTATTAAAAACTGGGGACGACAGGCAAGGAGGGGGACCCCCAACACCCACCAGAGGCTCCAATAGCCAAAAAGGCTGGACAACTGCTGAGGAGACACCTGTGCCTTGGTGTCTCCTTCACTTCACACTTAGGACTAAATGTGGAACCCTGATTTCCCATGTCCAGGTCAATTTCATGTGAATTTCCTAGGCCTCAATTCCATGAATGGACTGTATCCATTCATTGATACATTCATTCACCTTGCCTCCGGGGGAAGGGACTGTATTCATTCATTTCCTGGCCAAGGAACCCATATACCTATATATACCCTGAAACTAAAGGCCTAAAGGAGATGGGGAAAGACCGGGAGAGAAACAGAGATAGCTTCTCTCTCCCCACTTGAATTCTCTCCCTCTACCAGGAGCTTTAGTGTTTTCTGTATTCTTTTCTGTAAATAAATTCTGTCTTACCACTGGGGGGTGTGTGTGGGGGGAATAATGTAATGAAGAATAATAAAATACATGTATAAAAAAAATTTTAAGGGGGTATCCTTAAGTATGGTAATATGTTTTCCTCCAATATTGCTATTTCATTTATAAATGTATTCTATACTGATTTCATTTTAAGTATATCTAAGTGAAAAGCCTTCCCAAATACTTAGATAACTTTGAAAACTCACATAAAATAAATATATAAGTAAAACAATACATTCGGTTGTTGAAATAACTCAATATTGGTTTTTCAAACTTAAAAAATTATCAGCTCGGCGACTGTGGCTCAAGCCGCTAAGGCACCAGCCACATACACCTGAGCTAGTGGGTTTGAATCCACCTCAGGCCCACCAAACAATGACAGCTGCAACCAAAAAATGGCCGGGCATTGTGGCGGGCGCCTGTAGTCCCAGCTACTTCGGAGGTGGAGACAGGAGACTCGCTTGAGCCCAAGAATTGGAGGTTGCTGTGAGCTGTGATGCCACGGCACTCTATGCAGGGTGACAGCTTGAGACTCTGTCTCAAAAAAAAAAAAAATTATCTTATTCCTTTTAAAATATTATAAATGTAAGCAACTTGAAAACATTTTAAATTGGAATCAGAGACTCACTGGTTAGATTCTTCAATAGGGCAAATAGTCTTTATTTTTTTTAAGACAGAGTCTCACTATGTCATCCTTGGTAGAGTGCAGTGGCGTCACAGCTCACAGCAACTTCTAACTCTTGAGCAAAAGCAATTTTCTTGCCTCAGCCTCCCAAGTAGCTGGGACTACAGGTGCCCGTCACATCACCTGGCTATTTTTTGGTTGCAGTTGTCGCTGTTGTTTAGCAGGCCCGAGCCAGGTTCAAACCCGCCAACTCCATGCCTTGGTGTATGTGGCCAGCACCCTACTCACTGAGCTATAGGCACTGAGCCAGGGCAAGCTGTCTTTAACACGACAAGTGTATTCAATTCCAAATAAACACAGACTATTCTGAAATATGACAATAACAGAAATACTGTGGGTTTGATTGATTTATGTGTTAATCCAAATCTCCCTGGTGTTGAAAGACACTGTTTTGCCAACGCAACTGGAGTTTGCTGTGTTTCCTATCTTGAAACACAAAAGCTACTTAATAGGCCATTGGGACCACAGTACCGATTCTTGTCTGAGATGCTGGTGGCAAACACAAGACTAATTTAGAGCCACCATTCCAACAAATCCATGCCCTGCAATGGTGTGGTCCAGTGCCCCAAACCTCTGGGTTTGAGATATTTGATTACTTTTCCCCCTTGATCCTCACTAAGATTGCAGTTAACTTCCTTTCCTGGGCCAGGCATGGTGGCTCACTCCTGTAATCCCAGCACTCTGGGAGGCTGAGACAGGTGAATTGCTTGAGCTCAGGAGTTTGGGACCACCCTGAGAGTACTCTGCTCAAAAAACAAAACAAACTACGACTTCCTTTTTGGCTCCAGTGAGTTTTTTTTTTTTTCCTTTAATTTGCTTGTGTACCAGTGCCAACTAAATGATAATACCATTTCTTATTACTGTACTTTTTTTTTTGAGACAAAGTTTCAAGCTGTCACCCTGGAGAGAGTGCTGTGGCATCACAGCTCACAGTAACCTCCAATTCCTGGGCTCAAGCGAGTCTCTTGCCTCAGCCTCCCAAGTAGCTGGGACTACAGGCACCTGCCACAATGCCCGGCCATTTCTTGGTTGCAGCCGTTATTGTTGTTTGGCGGGCCCGGGCTGGATTCGAACCCACCATCTCAGGTGTACGTGGCTGGTGCCCTAGCCAGGTGTCGAGCCTGGACTTTTTTTTTGAAACAGAGTCTCACTCTATTGCACTGGGTAGAGTGCTGTAGTGTCGTAGCTCACAGCTACCTCAAACTCTTGAGCTTACCCAATCATCCTGCCTCAGTCTCCTGAGTAGCTGGGACAACAAGTTCCTGCCACAGCACCTGGCTATTGTTTCTTGCAGAAAATGGCTGATTTAACATAAGTAAAGCAAGCCTAAGAGCCAGATCCTAAACTTTAATTCTTCAATGGATTATTCTTTTTAAATGCATCAGCAATATTTTTGATAGCAGTGTTAAGAAAAATTATCCAGGCTCGGTGCCCGTAGCTCAGTGATTAGGGCGCCAAGCACATACACCGGGACTGGCAGGTTCAAACCCCGCCAGGGCCTGCTAAACAACAGTGAAAACAACAAGAATGAAAAATAGCCAGATGTCATGGCAGGCGCCTGTAGTCCCAGCTACTTGGGAGGTTGAGGCGAGAAAATTGCTTAAGCCCAAGAGTTTGAGGTTGCTGTGAGCTGTGACAGACATCATGGCACTCTACTGAGGGTGACATAGTGAGACTCTGTCTCAAAAAAAGAAAAGAAAAAATTATCCAGAGGCCAGGTGAGGTGGCTTACACATTAAACCCAGTATTCTGGGAGGCTGAGGCGGGAGGATCCCTTCAGCTCAGGAGTTCAAGACCAGCCTGAGCAAGAGCAAAACTCCATCTCTACAAAACTAGAAAAAACTAGCTAGGCATGATAGGGGGTGCCTGTAGTCCCAGCTACTTGGGAGGCTCAGGCAAAAGGATCACTTGAGCCCAAGAGATTGAGGTTGCTGTGAGCTGTGACACTACAACACTCTACCCAGGTGACAGAGAAAAAGACTGTCTCAAAAACAAACAAACCCACATGTCTGGTACAACAAGCAATGCATATAAAAATAATGCACCCCATTGCCCAATAATCAGGGTTAACAGTAACCTCTCAAACACGCTCCCTGCAGACCTTCAAGCATAAAAGGAACTCTGCGGGCAGAGGTGAGTTTTTCTAATTATTCCATGGAATCACTAGATGGACCTTATCCTATAATATTTATTTTATAGCTGCTCATGTCTGATAAATCCAGGAGATGTTTGGGAGAGGAAGGGAGCTATTAATATTTTTGCCGGGACCACAGGTATGTTTGTTCCCCTAGTTAGGGAGCAGGGGTGTGGCTTGGGCAAATTCCTGGGGGAAGAGACAATTAGGTCCGTTCTGTGTCCTGTAGGTACACACCAGTGTGCCCAAGAAAATGGCTACTTCCCGCCCTGCTGCCCAGCGGTGCTGCTGGCCTCAGCTGGCCTCACAGGCCCTTGGGGCCTGCTGATCTATGCTGATCTTTTTGGCGATTCACTAAGGCTTGTCTGCAGTGACCCAAGATCTCTCTGCTGGCTGATGGCATTTTCAGCATGGCCATGTCCCCATCATGGGGCATGTGAGAATGGCTGGGACTCTGGTGTGCCACACACAGTCCCTGGACACCAGTGATCCTGCTTTATCCTTATCTGTTACCACTGTCACCATTTTGGGTGTGGTGCTGAGCTGAAGGCTGGAGTTCTCTGGGGACCTGCAACTTCCCTTTCATCTGTCCAGAATCTGGACACCCAAGGCTCCCTGGTCTGACCTGTTTCCAGCCTCTCTTCCTGCCCAAGAGCTGGTCCTGCACACGGAGGGGAGCTCCAAGCACAGTTTATCCTCCTCTATCTGTCCCTTCCTCCTCCCTCCCCCGTGGAGCCCTTCAGTCTGCCCCTGAGTCCCCAGCACCCTCTATGTAAGGATTGGCCATCGTTGAAGGACGGGGGATTTCTCTACCTGTATGGAAAAATGAGCTGGGTCTGTGATCTGGGTCATCTAATTTGGTTCTTGACCTACTAATAAATGATGAAAACTGTCCCACTAGAAATCTGCCTTCCAGCTGACTGACTGCCTTACTGCAGACACAGGTGCAAATGGTTTGATGGTCAGCGTCGAGTGGCGATGCCATGGCCATACTGGGGATCTTCTGGTCCCCTGAAGCACTCTGGTCTATTCTGTCAAAGGGCAGGGAGCCTTGAGTAGTGACTGCACAGAAACGGCGGCACAGCCAGGTGGGGAGGGCTGTCCCGAGCTGCCTCGCTCTTTGGCTGTTGTGTGGGTGACTTATTGTCCCTGAGCTCATAAGGAAAGAGAGAAAGAAAAGCAAGAAAGGGACTCCCACCACCCACATAACTACTGCTGTCCCAGCCCATCAGAGCCAGCACCTGAAACACTTGCTGGAAAGTCCCTTGAGGGGTCTGTTCATAGAAACAGCAGCAGAGAGAAGCGTGAACGCAGGGCTGGCTGCCTTTGGCCTCCCACTCCCTTGCTTCTCTCAGCAGCCGAGAGTCAGGTCCCATGTCTCCCCCAATTCCCCTTCCTCTGCCTGCGCTTTACAGAGGCAAGTCCTGTCCTCAGAGCTCCCAGTTAGTGCCCCTGGCTCACTCGAGGTGCAGACAGCAGGTGGGGGCCCAGGCAGGGGAGGGAACGGGCACAGGGCTGGGAAGCAGGCCGACTGGGCCCCGAATCCCAGATCAGCACACCTGTGACCCATAGCAATTTCCCAATTCTGAGTCTCAGTTTTCTCATCTGTAAAATGGGAATAATATCACCTACTTAATGGGCTGCAGGGAGAATTAATAATCTTATGGGTATATAATCAATATTCTGTTGGAAAGGCCTGTCTTTGTGTGAACAGTCCAACCACACATCATTGTTTTTTTTTTGTTTGTTTTTTGTTTTTGAGACAGAGTCTCACTCTGTCACCATGTGTAAGCTCATAACAACCTCAAACTTCTGGGCTCAAGTGATCTTTCTGCCTCAGCCTCCCAGGTAGCTGGGACTATAGGCACCGGCCACCACACCTAGCTGGTTTTTCTATTTTTAGTAGAGGTGGGCTCTCACTCTTGCTCAGGCTGGTTTCAAACTCTTGAGCTCGAGGGATCCACCTGCCTCGGCCTCCCAGAGTGCTGAGATTATAGGCATGAGCCACCATGCCTGGCCTCTAACCATATTTCAAATGGGTGCCACTGGGACACAGCTTTCCTTGTTGATTTTTTCCAGGTCACTGGCTGTATAGTTTCAGAAAAAAGAATTTCAATTAACTCCTATGGGAACAATTTATTTTATATAATTATTTTCATATGTTAGATAGAGTTAGTTAATGTGAGAAACAACAAATGTGTCCAATGGCATGGAGCTTGGGACCACGAGCTCAAAAGCCAGTGAATAGCCTCACCTAATATTGTGACCCTGAGTGAGCCATGCAACTTCCTGGACGGTAGTGTCATTATCTGCAAATAGAAGAAGGGACCAGATGCTCTCTGAGGTTGTTAGCTATGCATGCTTTGATTTCTTTTCCTTTTTTTTTTTTTGTAGCACTTGCCTTCGGTAGAGTGCTGTAGCGTCACAGCTCACAGCAACCTCCGGCTCTTGGGCTTAGGCGATTCTCTTGCATCGGCCTCCTAAGCAGCTGGGACTCCAGGCACCCACCAAAACACCCGGCTATTATTTTGTTGTAGTTTGGACATGGCTGGGTTCTAAGCTGCCACCCTCAGTATGGGGAGCACCCTACTCACTAAGACACAGGTGTCACCCCATGCTTTGATTTCTAACGACATCTAAGAATAAAACTGGCTGCATTTCTTTTTTTTTTTTTTTGCCTCATGTTCTCTGTTGGCAGTTTGAGTACTGACTTTCAAATCCTTTTCTTCTTCTTCTTCTTTTTTTTTTTTTTGGTCACCCTCCATAGAGTGCCACGGCCTTAGCCTGCTCATAGCAACCTCAACCCTCTGGGCTCAAGTGATCCTCCTGCCTCAGCCTCCCCAGTAGTTGGGACTACAGGTACCCACAACCACGCCCAGCTAGTTTTTCTATTTTTAGTAGAAGCAGGGTCTCACTCTTGCTCAAGCTGGCCTCAACTCCTAAGCTCAAGGGATCCTCCCACCCCAGCCTCCCAGAGTGCTGGGACTACAGGTGTGAGCCACCTTGTCTATCCCGAGTCCTTTTCTTGACTGAAAGAAAAGGGGGTGCTCAGTCTCAGATCCCACATTCCCTGCCCCCTCCCCCTCCCCCAGCTTCTCTTATCAGTTCACACATATGAGGAGGATGTGCTCAGGAGAGCTGGGCTCATTCAGCTGAAAGATTAGTCAGTGGCCCCCAGTGCCGCAAGCCCTTTGCCATTTCCTTCCACTGAAAAGAAGCCATTCATGCTGTTCTTGCTTCGTGCTACGGTGACGACATCTGAGAACTGTCCCAGACGGAGCCTTCCTGGATCTTCTGACAAACCCATTCAAGACATTCTTTTAAACAGTAACCAGATCCTTGTTTCAGTAAAGATCCACACAGAAGTGTCCCTACCAGTGTGTTCCTGTCACCTGAGGGCTTCTGTCAGTCTCAGAGCAGGGCCCCATGTGGCAAGACCACACGTTGGCTGGAGAACTCCAGCCCAGCCTGCAAAGCTAAGAAGAGCTCACATCGTGGGCCAGATAGGTTTCTTAAGCAGCCTGATTGTAAAAGGCAAATTGCAACAATGAAAATAACTTTAATCACTCCATGGATGCATTTCTGGGGCACTATAGAAAAAAAGAGAGATACTATAAATCTTGCTACTCGAAGGGAGTCTAAGACTCAGTCGCTTTGGCCATCATCTGTGAGTCTTCCAGAAATGCAGACTCTTAGGCCTCATCCCAGAATTCCCAAATGGAAATCTGCACTTTAACAGGAATTTTAGGAGATTCCCATGTACATTAACATTCGAACAACATGGATCCAAGATATGCTGGAAAAAACCAAGAGGAACTCTTTGTGGAGAGGTCAAAGATTATGTTGCCAGTTCTTGAAGTAAAACACTCTCTAGGGAAGGTATTATTCTTATGGATGAGTTTAGATTAGCTTAAATGCTTTTTCAATTTTATTTAATTTTTACAAAAAAGTTTCCAGAGACAGGGTCTTGCTCTGTTGCTCAGGCCAAAGTGCAGAGGCTAGTCACTGGTGCAATCCCATTACTGATCAGCATCGGAGTTTTGGGGTTCTTTTCTTATTTGTTTGTTTTTTGAGACAGAGTCTCTGAAGCCCTGGGTCTTAGCTCACAGCAACCTCAAACTCCTGGGCTAAAGTGATCCTCCTGCCTCAGCCTCCTGAGTAGCTGGGACTACAGGCGCTCTCCACTACGCCCAGCTAGCTTTTCTGTTTTTAGTAGAGATGGGGTCTCACTTTTGCTCAGGCTGGTCTTGAACTCCTGGGTTCAAGGGATCCTACTGCTTGGCCTCCCAGAGTGCTGGGATTACAGGCGTGAACCACCGTGCCTCGCTGAGCCTGGGAGTTCTGACCTGTTCTTTTGGTGACTTGGGCTGACCTGACCCCATCAGGCTAGCTGGGGGTCCCCAGCTCCCAGGCGTTCACTATAATCATGCTGACCTGAGGGCAGAGACCTGATCTTCTCCGCACACTGAAGCCCAGAACTTCTGGCTCAAGTCAAGTCATCCTCCTACCTCGGCCTCCCAGGCAGTTGGGACTACAGGTACTGGGACACTCCACCAGTCCCAGACTTTCACTGTGCAACAGAGACCAGTGTACAAAGACCTTCCCTCTTCGTGCCTTTTGGTGGGGACACTCAGAGCTGCTGCCGTGAGAAAGCTTAATGCAGACAAAGAAGGATAGGACGGCTCCTTAGGCAGAAAAGAATAAAGCACAAGCTCGGGAGGGGGGAAAGGGAAAAGATGAGAAATTTCGGCAGGGTAGCTTCCGGGATGAATGGGATTTAACGGCATTTTGCTGAGGTGGGTTATGCCTTTGCCCTCTGCTTTTGGAATTGATTTTGTTTCTTTCAGATACAGCATGACGCAGAGATGGGTCATAAAATGAGGTCCCAGAATTCCCAAAGACCCAGAATTGTCATGTTTCTACAGTTCAGTTCTTATGTTACCACTGTTTGCCTGGCACAGGGCTAGGAAAATATAAAGCTGTGAAATCATCAAATGTTGTGTTAGAACTAAAGATACATTAGAAGTCAAACCTCCAATAATCTCACATTACGGATGCATGTTCTGTGGTTTAGAGCTGAGATTTTTCAACCAGTGTGAGAGCACCTTAGGTGTGCCACAGAAATTTTTCAAGATCATTCATTGAATTATTTTTGAAAGATGGGGCGGTGCCTGTGGCTCAAGGAGTAGGGTGCTGGCCCCATATACCGGGGGTGGCAGGTTCAAGCCTGGCTCTGGCCAAAACTGCAAAAAGAAAAAAAAAAAAAAAGAAAGATGTTTGAAACATGGTGAGTATATTATTTTTTTAACTGTCTTTTATTGATCAATATAAGCGTGCCGTAAAGTTTAACTATAGGTTCAAGTGTGGTGTGAGATAAAAAAGGTTGAAAAACACTGTTTTAGAGTTTAAAGATACACTAGATGTCAAAACTCCAGAAATCTCATATTACAGATGAACACCCTATCCTTTAGGCTACAGACTCAGAGTACTTGCCCAAATGAAGGGGGAGGGGAGGGAGAGAGAGGGGGAGGGGGAGGGAGAGAGGGAGGAGGGGGAGGGAGAGAGAGGGGGTGGGGCAGAGAGGGGGCGCAGGGAGAGAGAGGGCGGGGAAAGAGGGAAGAGGAAGAGGAAGAAAGGAGCAGGAGAAGCAGCTTGGGTCAGACCCTGAGCTATGTCTGCCCTCAACATACTTAACACAAACTAAAATAATGCCCCGACAAAACCTGACACACACGACTCTTGTTCTGAAAAATTTAAACCATCAGACACATCCGTCCTTGTGCACAGCTTGCAAGGAATTCCCTGGAAATACCCTATTCCTGTGGAAACCCCCAGGTGACATGCTGTATATTGCAAATACATGAAGTGCTTTTCAAGAGCAGGCAGCTAAACTGAAGTGAAGAAGCCCATTCTGGAAAATTCCTCCCTGGCAAGGATGACCAAGAGCCCCGCAGTGGGCACTGACCGCCCCACCTCTCCTCCTCGCGGAGGCTGCCCTGGGCTTCTGTGACCTGAAATGACGCCACAGATCCCAGTGACATCTTTCTCTGGAGCACTCAGGTCTCAGAAAAGTGTTTTATGGTCAGGTGGGGTAGCTCACACCTGTAATCCCAGCACTCTGGGAGGCTGAGGCAGCTGGTTCCCTTGGGCTCAGGAGTTTGAGACCAGCCTGCACAAGAGTGAGACCCTGTCTCTATTAAAAATAGAAAAATTAGCCAGCATGGTGGTGGGCACCTGTAGTTCCAGCCACTCTGGGAGGCTGAGGCAAGAAGATCTCTTGAGCCCAGGAGTTTGAGGTTGCTGTGAGCTAAGCTGAGGACATGGCACAGTGCTAAGCTGAGGACATGGCACAGTCTCACTGTGTCACCTTCTACCCAGGTGACACAGTGAGACTGTCTCAAAAAAGAAAGAGAGAAAGAAAGAAAGACATTTAGACTCCCAAGGCCACTTGCAAACACTCATTTATGCCAAATATAGACAGTTGCCCACATGTTTACAGCAAAAAGGGGAGAAGCAAAAAAAGCCCCAACATTTTTGCCAGCCTGTTTCGATGTGCCAGATGTTGACAGGTGAGGGTCTGTGCTGAGAACAGTGCAAATAGCCACAACTTCCCGAGAGCACACAACCCCCGGCACCTGTGCCTGGAGCTGTGGCTTTCTGTGAACGGTGAGAGAACGGATTTTAGCATTGGCTGGACTTGAGTTTGTGTTCTGAGTCCCTTGCTGAGTCATTTTGTGGTGTGGGGCATATATATATATATATTTTTTGAGACTGAGTCTCTATCACCCTGGGTAGAAGGCTGTGGCATCATAGTTCTCAGCAACCTCAAACTCCTGGGCTCAAGCGATCCTCCTGCCTCAGCCTCCTCAGTAGCTGGGACTATAGGCACCACCACCACATCTGGCTAGTTTTTCTATTTTTAGTAGAGACGAGGTCTCACTCTTGCTCAGGCTGGTCTCAAAGTCCTGAGCTCAAGGGGTATGCCTACCTTAGCCTCCCGGAGTGCTGGGATTACTGGAGCTGTGGGTTCAAGCTGTAAGGCATGTCGTTTAACCCATCTAAGCCTCAGTTACTTCAACTCTGAAATGGGCTGACGACGACATATTCCTCAGAGGGTTCCTTTAAGGATCACATGAAAACACTCATGGAAAGTGCCCGGGGAGCATCTGGTCAGGTTCCCCTTGGGACAGTCATCTTTGCCAGCAGGAGCTTGTACACAGTTGGTGCTCCTGGAATATTTGGAGAACCGTCTGCCTTGGCCTCTGGCCCTCCTCTAAGGCGCTGAACTTGGAAACAGAAGGTCGGAGAGGACCCGGACTCGCCACCTTTCCGGACAGCCACTGACACGGTGGGGTGTGGGCTCCTGTTGACCACTATGCAGATCGGACAGGTGTGGGGCAGGGGATTCAGAGCTCCAGGACGCATGCTGTCCTCCCAGCCATGTGCGCGGGTCCTGTGGGAGCCAGGGCCACCCAGCTCTGAAGTAGCCTCGCTTTGGCATTGGCTTGCGGTGATGGGGTGACTGACACACGCAGGTAGCCGAAAATATAGATTCACAAAGGAAATTCTTATTTCATCCCGATGCGAGCTTGTTGGTGGGGAATAGGTGAGATTCAGAGACACAAGGATGCAGTGTTTCTCCTCCCAGGAGGGCAGGACAGCCAGGAGATTTTGGCCTGGAAGGCGGGTGAGCATTAGAAATATGACCGTGGTGACCAGTGTGGCTAGCCCCCTCACTCAGTCTGTCCCCACCCCGTGGGGTGCTGGGCGCTTTCGAGGGACAAAGCAGAAAGTCGGGGCCAGCATTCCAATTTTCACAGACAATGCTCCTGTCTCTGGGAAATAATTCCAGAGCGTGGACTACAGGAGGGAAAGAAGAAGAAAGGGAGGGAAGGGGAAATAAAAGAAGGCTAGCAAGAAGGGGAAGGCCCCAGAAGCAGCAGCCCAGAGGGATCTGTCTCGGTGCCGCAGGATGTTACCATGGTTACTAGCCCTGATGGCCACCCCTGACGTTGAAAGCCCATTTCTGTTCTTTTTGCCACATTCTTATCCCACAGCTCCGAGCCTCCATGTGGGTTGACTAACACGAGGGAACATCTAGTTCTAAGGAAATGACCCAGAAATGCTCAACATTTGGATTTTGAGCAAAGATTGGGCATATCTACAAAAAATTCAAACCTCTTATGCAAAGGACAATGGGATGTCATCGGGCCCTGTGGGGAGTTGAATCAGAAAGCAAGCCTTGCACGTGGGAGAACAGGGGAGCTGGAAACTTGAGGGTCCAGTGAGGTCTGTAACGTGGCTGTTGTTAGGACAGGCTCAGGCGGGGTGGGGCCCCATGACCAGATGCCCACCTTGGCCTTGGGTCCCTGGGCAATGGGCCTTGTGTGCCTGCGCGTCACAAAGGTTGTCTTTCCCCCTTTGCTGTTCTCCCGGCCTCCAGCCATGCCAGGCACAGGGTATTGAGTAGACACCTGCCTAACTTCTCCCAAATGTAAATTGGACTCCTAGGGCCCCTTCCCCTTCCAAGTCGGGCCCTTCACATGGGTGGGACCCAGGATGTCCCGGATGACTCCTGCAGCCGCCATGCCTGGCCTCACTCATGCTTGCATCTTTGGAGCTATTTTGGCACAGACATTGAAAAAGAAAAGTGCCCTTTTCCATTGATTTCAGCCAAGGCAATTAATAATTTTTTATGACTCCTGTTCAACAGAACAAGAGGGAAAGGGAAACAGAATTCAAAAGCTTAGACAGGCCTGAGCCTACAAAGCATAGGTTTCTCTGAGAAGCATCTAAATTCTCCTCACAGGCTGACTTGGGCTCAGGGCACAGGCCCCAGGCTGCTAAAAACCAGGCTACGCTCCTTTTCAAGCAAATCCAGCTGGCACCAACTGGACCTCTTGTCCTTTCAGATTCGGCCCGGAAAATTGGAGGAATGGGAATGGGGTTCCAGGCCATTCTTGCTGCTTTGGGGCAAGGCTATACTTTGGTCTCCCTTTGCCCCATCCTGCCCACTGGATGAAGACAGTGACCCACCTTTCCTTCTGGGGGCAGCACCTATGTCACGCCCTCACCATACCTGGAATGACTGGCTGAAAGAAGGACAGAAAGGTAGATGGATGGATGCTTAGAGGAATAGATGGATCGAGACATGGATGGATGGATGGATGAGTGGATAGATGGAGATGGATAGATTGGTGGGTTGAAAGGCATGATAGAGAGATGGACGGATGGATAGAAAGATGGATGAGCGTATGGAGGGACTGATGGACAGAGGGATAGATGGATAGAGGGATAGATGGACTAAATAGGGATGAGTGGATGAGTGGGTAGATGGATGGATGAGTGAATAAAAGGATGGATGAATGAATGGTGGATGGATGGATAGATACACACACAGGAGAAATAGTAGCTGTGTGAATCCTCATAATAATAACTCAGTAGAGCCTCAAATATTCACGGTGTAATGGCTATAAGCTGGCTGCTCTTGGAAAAACCTAGAAAGCAACATTTTTTCCTTTTCTTTCTGTTTCTTTTTCTTTTTTTTCTGTTCTAGACAGAGTCTCACTCTGTTGCCCTGGGTAAAGTGCTGTGGCATCATAGCTCACAGCAACCTCAAACTCCTGGGCTCAGGTGATCCTCTTGCCTTAGCCTCCCAAGTAGCTGAGACAAAGCACCTGCCACCACACCCAGATAGTTGTTTTTTATTTTCAATAGAGACGGGGTTTCACTCTTGCTCAGGCTGGTCTTGAACTCCTGAGCTCAAGGGATCCACCAGCCCTGGCTTTCCAGAGTACTGGAATGAAAGGTGTGAGCCACTGGGCCAGGATGAAATTCACTTTTTAATATTCCAGAAAAGCTCTTTGCTCCACTTTATAAACAGATATTCTGTTCAGCTTCATGATGACAAGAGAGATACAGAAGTACTGATTTAATCTGAGTTATATGCTAGCAGTTTTGTAAATAGTCACTAAATGTTACCCTGGGTTAATTCATTATAAGATGTCAGAGCTGCCTGATGTATCTTCTTCAACCTCCTCTGTAGCAGCTAAGGCTGAATTGGAATAAAATGCTTTTAATTCCCATTTCTATTTAGATTATGAGTTCCAGTTCTGTTCCACCATTCCAACTGGGTCTGGACCTAATTAAATACTTTTGGTTCAACACATAAATGGCTTATCCTTCTTACTGAAAATCTCAGCTCCACCCCCCAAAGAGTCAGGAAACTGTAGTTTTTGAGAGAACCCTTCCCTGGCTCTTTAATCTAAGTAGTTGGCTTTGCTACTCAGTAAGCAATCATCCCACTCAACTTCTGCAGAGCAATTATGCAAAACAAGTCAAATAGAGTATTTTCATTTACTATCAAAATTCTCTCTTGTAGTTCCAGTTTTTGTAGCTATTCAGAATTTTGATATACTTTTTATTAGTAGTGTGTTATATTCCTACACTGTAAAATCTTTCTTTTGAGTATGGTGTATATTCCATTTGCTTACTATTTTGAAAATCTATTTAAAACAACTTTTTGATTTATGTCTATGATTAAATAAAACATCTTCGGACTCCTTCCATATCATAACACCCTCACTCTTACTCACTCTTAGCTCACCTTGTTCGGAGTTGAGTGCTATTTCTGTGGGTAATGAGAAGTGGATAGGATGCTTCTTAGCTCTTGCCGGTATCATGGGACCTTTTTGTTACTTGCTCTCACGGGTAACAACATTGACTCGCTGTAGAATTCCTGAGTCATACTTATTATGTTTCAAAATCCTAGGCATTGTTCCATTGCCTTCTGGGGATGACTGAATGACAGACAGGGAACAAAATTCTGGGGCCATTCTGCATTTTTTTTCTCTATAAGCAACTTAAAAACTATGATTATTTATTTTTGGAAATTCAAGAATTTCTGAAGAAAATAACTTTCCTTGATAAAGGGTGGGTATTTTAATGTGTAAACTTAGGCATTGGTCATATAAAGACACTGTCTTTCTATGTCTGACTGTTACTCAGTTGCTCTGGTTTCTTCTTAGGAAATACCAATGTGTGAATGTACAGTTTACCCCTGAACAATATGGTGTTAAACTACCAGGTCCACTTGTACATGGATTTATTATTTGTTTTTGAAAATCAGAGTCTTACTTTGTCACCCTGGGTAGAGTGTCGTGGTGTCATAGCTCACAGAAACCTCAAACTCCTGGGGCTCAGGGGATCTTCTTGCCGCAGCCTTCCCAGTGGCTGGGACTATAGGCGCCCACCACCACACCAGGCTACTTTTTCTATTTTTAGTAGAGACAAGGCCTCGCTCTTGCTTAGGCTGGTCTCAAACTCCTGAGCTCGGCCCCCCAGAGTGTTAGGACTGCAGGCGTGAGCCACCTCGCCCGACCTCCAGATTCTCCTCGTGCCATTTACCAGGCACGGGTCTGTCTTCAGTTCTTCAGACATGCAGAGCTCATGCTCGTCTCAGAGCAACCTGATTCCTTTCCCAGGAATGCATATCGCTTGTCCTTTCCCTAGTTGGCTGAGATTAAATTCTACCCCCTTCCAGATGCCTTCCCCAACTACTTATCTGAGTAGGTACCCCCTTCCATTCCCCAAATCGTCCTCTTGTTTCTTGCCTTAATGGCAACTATCACTCCGAATTTTTTATTTATAATGGTACTGTTGCCAACCCCGCCAATGTGTCAACTGTTTTGAAAGTGGCATCATGCCTCATTCACCTATCTGCGTGTTCTCCACTCTGGCCTCCTGCCTGGCTCATAGTGGGTTCTTAATAAATATTTGTTGAAAGCACTAGTTCATCTCATATTACTCAATCTTCATCTCTGCTTATTCTTTTTTGTTTGTTTCTGTGTAATAGGGGCTATATCTTTTTATATCCTGTCCAGGATGGCAATTTCTTGGTTATTTATTTATTTATTTATTTTTATTTTATTGTTGGAGATTCACTGAGGGTACAAGAAACTGGGTTACACTGATTGCATTTGTTAGGTAAAGACTCTCTTACAATCGTGTCTTGCACCTTTTGGGGGCAGGATGGCAATTTCTTGAATCTCCTGGGCCCTGCTGTACATTACTTTTAGGGATGATTCTCCTAAATCATTAAGATGAAATCTCTTTCCTATTTTCTGAGGCTTTTTAAAATTGTCTCCCCCAGAGGGTTTCTACCCCTTGGTTTATTCTCCCCCTCTTTATTTTGAGACAGAGTCTCACTCTGTCACCGGCCAGAGTGCAATGGCATCACAGCTCACAGCAACCTCAAACCCCTGGGCTTGATCAATCCTCCTGCCTCAGCCTCCCAAGTAGCTGGGACTACAGATGCCTGCCATAAGGCCAGGCTGGTTTTTTCTTTTTCGTTTTCTGTAGAAACAGAATCTCACTTTACCACCCTCGGTTGAGTGCCATGGTGTCACACAGCTCACAGCAACCTCCAACTCCAGGGCTTAGGCGACTCTCTTGCCTCAGCCTCCCGAGTAGCTGGGACTACAGGCACCCACCATAGCACCCGGCTATTTTTCTGGTTTTGCAGTTCGGCAGAGGCCGGATTTGAACCCACCGCCTTTCATATATGGGGCCAGTGCACTACTCAATGAGCCATAGGCGCCGCCCAACCATAAACTTTTTTTTTTTTTCTTTGAGACAGAGCCTCAAGCTGTCGCCCTGGGTAGAGTGTGGTTTCATCACAGCTCACAGCAACCTCCAATTCCTGGGCTCAAGCGAGTCCCTTGCCTCCGCCTCCCAAGTAGCTGGGACTACAGGCGCCCACCACAACGCCCAGCCATTTTTTGGTTGCAGCCGTCATTGTTGTTTGGCGGTCCCCAGGCAGGATTCGAACCTGCCAGCTCATGTGTATGTGGCTGGTGCCTTAGCCGGTTGAGCCACAGGCTCCAAGCTGATTTTTTCCGTTTTTGGTAGGGATGGGTCTCACATTTTTCTCAGGCTGGTCTGGACTTTGGAGCTCAAGGGATCCACCCACCTCAGCCACTCATGGCGCTGGGATTACAGATGTGAGCCACCTGACCTTAAATATGCGTTTTAAAATATTGTTAATATATAAAATATGTATTTAATATGTTAATACACATGTAATATAGGATATTTTCAATAGGTATTTTATCTGTAATTGTAGTTATAAAGCTTGTCTTTATTACCCAAAGACAGGGAGGATTTTAAAAATATACTATGTAACAATTACATACAATAAATATATATTCTATGTATTTAAAAATATTTAAATATTGAAATATGTACTATAATATATATTAAATGTATTTTTATTATATTTGCACAGTATAAATTAAATAGATAGGCTATGTTTACAATATTTTAAAATATATTTAAAATTCTGTTGCTGAGATAAATACACGTTTTGTGGCTCGTGTGTCCCGCACACGTATGTGTGTGTGTTTCTTCATTTACTGTACTTACTTTTGAAACAATGATCCAGGGACCAAATCCACCACCCCAGACTGACTCAAAACCCCGCGGCGCCCGGCTTTGCAGCGCAAATCCCCGCCCGTGCCTGTCGGTGGTGGTCGAGCCCAGCAGCCCGTGTCTTGGGACCGGCGCGCCCCCGTGTGGCCGCTTACGGGCGACGCCTGCGATCGAGTCCCAGGCGCGGCTCGGCGCCCGGAGGCGCGACCCTGGGGCCGTGGGTTCCCTGCCTTGACCCCGCAGCCTGTTCCCTCCGCAGAGGGTCCGTGATCAGCTCGAAGGGGTTAGATCGCTGCCGGTGGGGACTGTTACAGGGGCTGGAGCGGGCGGGGCACCGAGTGACCTCCAGGCCCTGGCTGTCTCGAGAGCAGGCACAGTCGCCGCCCCCTCTACCGCTCAGAGTCGGAATTTACGCAGCCAGAGGCTTCCAGAACGATCCCTCCCGAGGGCCCTTTCCAGTTCTGAGTGTTTGGTGGCGCAGGACTTCATACCTTGCTTGTGCCATTTGTTCTGGGGCCTCCTTCCGCTCGCCCGGCTGCTGTGAGGTCCCATGGCTGGCCTGGTGTGGGGAGCGCTCCAACACGACCCTGGGGCCAGGCGAGCCTCACTGGGGGCTGGTGGATGGCGCTTTTACCCACGGGTGACCCAATCCTTAAAATGTGACCAGCGGGCCGGGCGCGGTAGCTCACGCCTGCTGGGAGCCAAGGTGGGTGGAGCCCCTTAGCAAGACAGCCTGAGCAAGAGTGAGACCCCATTTCTACTAAAGATAGAAAAACTAGCCGGGCGTGCTGGCGCACTCCTGTAGCCTCTTGGGAAGCTGAAGCAGGAAAATCACTTGAGTCCCAGAGTTTGAGGTGGCTGTGACCTATGACGCCAGGCAAGAGAGTGGACTATTGTAAAAAAAAAAAAAAAAAAAAAATTTGACTAGCAAATTCTTTCTGCTAAAGAAATTAAATAAAAAAATAAATACCTTCTGAAAACAGAAAGCACTAGACCCAGACGGATTCATTGGTGAATTCTTTCTAACATGTAAGAAATAAATTATGTCAATTCAGTACAATCTCCTTCCATAGGATACAAGCAGAGGGAATATTTCCCAGCTCATCTTCTGAGCTGAGGTTATCACAGTACCAAAACCAGCCAGAGGCATAGTAAGAAAAGAAAACTAACAGACCAACATCACTCATAAACACAGATGAAGAAATACTTAATAAAATATTAGCAAATCAAATTCAACAATGCACATCATGACCAATTGAGGTATATCCCAGGTATGTAAAACTTATTCAACATTTGAAAATCAATTAACGTAATCCATCATATCTGTAGGCTAAAGAAGAAAAATGACTTGTGAGTATTAATAGAGGCAGAAAAAGCATTTAACACAATCTAATACCCATTCATGATAAAAACTCTCAGAAAAGTAGGAGCAAAGGAGAATTTTCTCAAACTGATAAATAATAGCCACATAAAATCTAAAGCTAAAGTCATACTAAGTGGTGACAAACTTGAAGCTTTTCCACTAAGACCAGGAACAAGGCAGGATGTCCCCTCTCAGTACCCTTTTTCAACACTATACTGGAAGTCCTCGCAGTAAGATAAGAAAAGAAAATAACAGGTGTACAGATTGGGAAGGGAGAATGAAATTACCTTTGTTTAAAGATGATGTGATTGTCTATGTAGAAAATCTAAAAGAATCATCAAAAACAAAAGACTTCTGGAATTTTTAAGCAATTATAGCAAAGCTGAGAGATACAAAGTTTATATACAAGAGCTAATTGCTTTCCTACATAGGAGCATTTGAATTTGAAATTAGAAACACAATGCCATTTACATTAGCACCCCCCAAAAATGAATTATTGAGGTGTAAATCTAACAAAATACGTACAAGATCTTACATGAGGAAAACAAGAAACTGATGAATGAAGTCAAAGAAGTATTAAATAAATGCTACAGGCCTCAAGAGTTTCACATACCAGATTATAGACCTGAACTGTTCAAAACAAATAAACATATTATAGGGAAATAAACAACAGTGGGAAGGAGGAGAGACAAAATAAAGTTGAAATCTGAAAAAGCATTAATATGGGAGATGTTATCTACTGTGGACTCTGCCATTGTTTGGGGGGTTTTGTTTTTGTGATTTTTGTGAGACAGAGTTTCACTCAATTGCCTAGGCTAGAATGCTGTGGCATCATAGCTCACAGCAACCTCAAACTCCTGGGCTCGAGTGATCCTCCTACCTCGGCCTCCCGAGTAGCTGGGACTACAGGTGTCTAACACAATGCCTGGCTAATTTTTCTATTTTTAGTAGAGATGGGGTCTTGTTTGCTTTGGCTCAGGCTGATCTGTAACTCCTGAACGTACAGGATCCTCCTACCTCAGCCTCCCCAAGTGCTGGGATTATCCTTCACCAATTTGACACTCAGCTTTTTCTTCTTCAAAATGAAGAGCTTATCTATGTAGTCTCTTCCATGTTCACAATGACATAATTCTATGCTTCTAGTTCCTTTTGTCAAAGCAATTCTTCCCATCCAGCAGCAACCGAGATGTGGCAATTCTTTGTCAAGGCCTTTTCAGTTTTCGTGATACTACACTTTCCATCATATTTGACATTTTAAATGTAAACTCAAACATATTCCTCTGATTCACCCTTTTCTCCAGTTTTCTTAAAAAACACTGAGAGTAGCTTTAAATGAGTTTTTACATTTCAACTCTTTTGTAATTATTAAATAATCCATCTTATTCCCCCTGCATACATGATGATCTCTATTTTATCCAGCAAAGACATAAGAAGGAACATTAGGTCATTTGTATGAGAGAATTTGAGCCAGAACTCAGAACTGCTCATTCTTGACGGCTGTGCTGAGATCACTTCCCTAGTTCTATTTTGAAGATAAAGTTCCTTTGTTACCTTGGATCATGGTTTGAATTAGGTTAACTTCCCTCTTTTTTTCTGATTTATATCATGAGGTGATTGCTTAAAGATGGCAATTCTCCCCCAGTCCCCATCTTGACAAATAGTCTCACTCTGTCATCTCAGGCAGAACCTTGGGAATCATCCAAGACCCCTCCCTCCCCCTTGCCACCCACATGTTCAATTAATCACCAAGGCCTGCTGATTTTTTAAAAAGCTATAATATATTTCTGGCTTGCAGAAAATCAGAGACCATAATATAAACAACATCCCTGAACCAACCCTCAAGTTTGCAAAATTGTAACATTTTTCATATATTAGTAAGTACGACGTTTAGGGAAAGTTGACGCCCCCAGTTGTGATTTTGGTATCTATAATCTCCGTGGTATTTGCACTGTTATTATGGAGAATATCGTGCCACAGTTTCATTTCATGTAAGCATTCTACCCCTGCTTTGTAAGCTATTGTTTCGGTGTCTTTAAATTTTAGTAAGTTATATATATGTTATTGTTTTTACTCTACGAAGTTATTGTTAAGATCCTTAAGAGAAAAATATAGCCTTCAATATTTACTCATATATTTACCATTTATGAGCCTCCTTTTTCGTTCCTGTGGGATCTTATAATAATTTTCATCTTGGGCAGCGCCTGTGGCTCAAGGAGTAGGGTGCCGGCCCCGTATACTGCAGGTGGCGAGTTCAAACCCGGCCCTGGCCAAAAACTGCAAAAAAAGAATAATTTTCATCTTATGTTATTTTCACTCAAACTGAAAGGGCATCTCTTAGTATTTCTTACAATCCAGTTCTGTTGGTGACTAATTCTCTCATTTTTCTTTACCTGAAAATATTTCATCTTACATGTAAAGACTATTTTGGTGAGTGTAAACAAATTGCATATTATTTTAATTTTTTAAAATTTATGAAGCCATACTGCTGGACCCTGACCATGGAGAGGGGAAATGGGACCCTCGCTGTGCTCAAGGAAGCTTAGGCAGTAAAGACTCCCGATGTCGACGGGGACTAACAAAGGGCTCGTCCAGTGTGCCCAACCTGGGTGGACTAATGGGACCAACGAGGGTTGTCACTAGCTGACATGAGCTGATGTGTGACGTCACTTTCAAATCATATTGATTCTACAGCTGCAAGAGATCTTAAAGCTTTTGTCACTTTTCAGAAGTGAAAAATGAAGCAAGGAAAGGCAATTTTCTCAAAATCACACAATCACATAAAACTAGAAACTCCTTTTTCTCCAAAACTCTAGGCTTCCATCTCACCTTCCTCCCCAAGAGGGTGACGCATCAGAGCACTGACCCTTCTGGGTGGCACATTCCTGAGAGCTCATGCGTGTCTTTAGCAAGACCTGGAGAAGCCTTCAGGACAAAGGTTATCACAACTTTTTCTTTTCTTTCTTTCTCTCTCTCTCTCTCAGAGTCTCACTTTATCGCCCTTGGTAGAGTGCTATGGCGTCACAGCTCACAGTAACCTCCAACTCCTGGGCTTAGGCAATTTTCTTGCCTCAGCCTTCTGAGTAGCTGAGACTACAGGCGCCCAACACAATACCCGGCTATTTTTTTGCTGCAGTTTGGCTGGGGCCGTGTTTGAACCAGCCACCCTCAGGATATGGGCTGGCAGCCTACCCACTGAGCCACAGGTGCCGCCCCTCCACCTTTTTTTTTTTCTTTTTTTTTGCAGTTTTTGACTGAGGCCCGGTTTGAACCTGCCACCTCTGGCATATAGGGCTGGCGCCCTACTCCTTTGAGCCACAGGTGCTGCCCCAGGTCGTCCCAACTTTTGGAGGTAAATGTTCATGTCCGTAATATCTGAGTGACACCCTTTCAGACAATGACCTTCTAGCATCGCCAGCACTTGAAAAACAAGTGGCAATAAACACTCGTTGATAACCATCCCCACGTGAGGACAGCCAGACGTGGACACACAAGATTTACATCACACTTTGGGCACTTAATATTAACCACCTTGTCTGGTCCATTGCCTTTTGGCTTTTATGTCCAACCTTCTCTAGACCAGCAGTATGGCTGTAAGCCACCCCAGGATTTACTTGCTTTGAATTTTATCTCGTATGTTTCCTTCCTCATATATTGGTATGTACATCACAGATGCATACTGGCAATAATTTATTGACCCTAAACGTTAAAGAAATTGTCTAAACATGGTGATAAAGCAGTATGATCATAAATACCATCATAAAACACACATTGGCGACACCCCACCCAGGTGCAACTCGACAACACCCATGGAGCCTTGGGAACCTGGGGACACTTGAGTTACAGTTGCCACCTGCAAAAGCTGGAAAGCAGGTTTGAAGTAGAGAAAAGTGGATGCCCCTCTTATATTAAACTTTAAAATTGAGAGTGCTTAACCCATCCCAAAATGAATGCAGGACCACTCTCAGCAGACCACCTGCACTTGCACTGCTCCAGCCCACAGTCCAGGAACCCCCACATCTCCCAGGCCCCCCACATGGTCATCCATTGGGCCTGCTCCCCTCATGGCTTGGAAAAAGAGGTTCTTCTCCTAGTAACCAGGCAGCTTGTCAACTTGTCAACACAAGCATACTCTCCTCCCTCCCTCCCTTCCTTCCTTCCCTCCCTCCTTCTTTCCTTCCTTTGTTTTTCTGTTTAGAGCAACAACAAAGCTCTACAATTCAAATAAATAAGAATAACATTGTTTTCAAAGTCACACACACTCTCTACTTTTTAATTTTTTATAAGAAAAATTTTTTAAAAGTTAATTGTGGAAAGCATCACCTTTTTAGCAGGAAGAAAGGAGTCTGATCCTTGTCCCCGTCGTCTGAGATGGGAATGGTAATTTGCCCAGCATGTTTCCTTCTTTGCAGCATCATTTAGGAAGGGACATGGTGGTCCCATTTAAAGGGTGGTCCCATGTGAAAGTCTTGACTCTAAACACAATAGAACGAGAGAAGGAGACGAGGCTGGGGCAGAGGGTAGACGTGGGAGAGGCACCTTCCATCTGATCGACCTTACGGTGGCCATGTCTATCTTCAATCCCTGTAAAGCTTTGGCCTTTGCCCTGAGCCTTGCAAGTTTCAAAGCAATGGTGTAACACTAATAATATCTAATGTTTGATAAGCACTACCTATGGGCCTCACGTGCTTTATAAGCCTTTACATAAATTGTACCATTTAATTTTATTCCAGATGAAAGAAGAACTCTGAGGGAGCCGGAATTTGGGCACAGAGTGCCAGCTCTGCCACTGACCTCACTCTGCCTTGTGCTGCCTGTCCTGAAACCGTGTGGTCATTTCCAGCTCACTTTTCCATCTCCAACTCTCTCTCTCTTTTGTTTTTAATTTTTGAGACAGAGTCTCACTTTGTCACCCTGGGTAGAGTGCCCTGGTGTCACAGCTTAAAGCAACCTCCAATTCCTGGGCTCAAGTGATCCTCCTGCCTCAGCCTCCTGAGTAGCTGGGACTACAGGCACCCGCCACCATGTACAGCTAGTTTTTCTACTTTTAGTAGAGACAGGGTCTTGCTCTTCGGCTGATCTTGAACTCCTGAGCTCAAGGAGCTACTCGGCCTCCCAGAGTTCCGGTGTGAGCCCCCCTCCGACTTTTGTCTTCCAGCTCCATTTCATTCCTGCCCTCTTCTGACCATCTTCCCAGTAGTGACTTCTGTTGTCCAGCTCTGGAAACTTCTCTCTGGATCTAGGGCTCTTCCTTGAGGCACCTCCATCTACTAGAACCAACAGTTTCTGTGTATTTAAAAAATAAAATAACACTACACATGGACTCATCTGGGAAAGGAGTAGCTGACATGTGGACACATTATTTGATTGTCATGGCTGGGGCCATGGGGACACTCCCTAGAAGTGTGTGGGACAGGCCCATGGAAACCTAGTCTCTTGTTTGCCTACTGAGTTAAGAGGTTTGTGTTACTGAATTGACAAGTGAAAAAGTTAGGGTTTAAATTAGACAATGGCATGACACGGGATAACATCAAATTAAATGACTATCCCTGAGAAGGGAACACTTCTACACTGCTGGTAGGATTGCAAACTAATACAGCCCTTTTGGAAAGAAGTATGGAGAATCTTCAAAGGTCTAAATGTAGACCTTTCATTTGACCCTGTCCTCCCCTTACCAGGTATCTACCCAGAAGAACATAAATCATTTTACCAAAAAGACATTTGCACTAGAATGTTTATTGTGGCTCTATTCATAATTGCCAAGTCAGGGAAGCAACCTAAGTGGCCATCAACCCATGAATGGATCAACAAACTGTGGTATGTGTATATCATGGAATATTATGCAGCCATTAAAAAGATGGAGACTTTACATCTTTTACATTTACCTGGATGGAGTTGAAGTCCATTCTTCTTAGTAAAGTATCGCAAGAATAGAAAGATAAATATCCAATGTACTGTATACTAATATGACATCTACTACTAATATGTAATATATTAACAATTACACGTTCCTAAGAACAATAAAACACTGGTATAGTCCAGTTTGGGGGTAAAGGGGAGCAGGAGTGGGGACGGGGGAAGTCGGAGGCAGGGCAGGAGGTGAACTCTCCCTACTGTGCACACTGTAAGGGTGGATAGCACACCCCCCGGGTGAGGGCTCTTCTACAAATGGAACTTTACCCTGGAAGTGAGAACAATGTCACCTAAATATTGTACCCTCATGTTAATTTAAATAAAGTTAAACAAAAATCTTAAATGGGGAAAAGAAAAAAAAAGAATGTCCTTCTCCCCAGCCCCTCCCTTTGGTTAGCCCAATAGGAAAATTAGTGCTGACTTTGTCATCTTCTAAAATTCCACCTCTCTGTGGGTGCTTGTGTTTCTGGAACATTCACCCAAAAATAACAAGGTTGCGCGCTCTCCCCTGGTGTTGGCTGTGGGTTGCCCGGCTTATGCGAGGCTGTCAGTCCTGGACTTTCCGGCACAAAGCAAGTGTAGATGGGAGGAAAAGGGGGTGCTGCCCCTTTAAATCCTGCAAGTGAGTTTGGCTCAGGGAAGCCAGCGGCTGCAAGGAGAGGAGTTGCAGACTCTCCATCCTCAGTGTCAGCAGCATGGCAGCGAGGCTGGGGGCCCTCCTGCTGGCCCTGGCGCTGGGCCTGGCCCAGCCGGCCTGTGCCCGCCGCAAGGTGCTGCTGCTTCTGCTCGACGGCTTCCGCTCCGACTACATCAGTGACGAGGCCCTGGAGTCCCTGCCTGGCTTCACAGAGATTGTACGCAGGGGAGTGAAAGTGGATTATCTGACCCCGGACTTCCCCAGTCTCTCCTATCCCAATTACTACACCCTCATGACAGGTGAGTCCGGGCCTTGCATGGGCCGCAGGGAAGGGCTGGCGTTCCCGGGAAGGAGGCAGCCCCTGGTGTCAGAGTCGTTACTTAAATGCTCAGGATTCCCTAGTTCTTTGGGGACAGCCAAGATGGTTAAGAAGTCAGTGTTCTTGGCTGGGAAGACTTTTGTCATCACGGTGACGTTGCTCCCCGAAAGTTGTCCCAAGAAGTCTCAGAGAGGAGAGCAGAGAATTGCAGCACCAGGTGGTATCTGAGCATTTAAACCGCGGTTATTTACTTTAGAAATAGAAATTCTAGCTGGGTGCTAAGTCGGAGTTTGACAAATCAACAGGTCTTCGTGCATCCACTCCAAATTCCTTCTGTTCCTTTGCTCTGCCGTCGTGTGTCATCCTGGAGTCCTTTCGGCATGTTTATTAATGTGTTGGACTGTGACAGTGCCCCTGGGATTCCAGAGGCGAGTCGTGTGCCTGAATTAATTGAGAGGGACAGGGGGGTCAGGTCATATCCTTCAGTGCTACTTAGCAAGGTCAAGTGCCCCTCCTTTTTTTCTTTTCTTGTGCCTTTTTTGGCCAGGTCAAATGACATTTTTAACTCCCAGTATCTAAAAAAAAAAAAAACAGCAAATGAAAACTCAGCAAAACAAACACAACTCCCAGCTAACCCAGAGTCCCTGAGTTGGGGACAGCTCCCCAGCCTAAAGAGGACCTCCTTTTGGGATGGCCAGAGCCGCAGGTGGGGACCTGAGACCCTCGTCCTTCCGTGTGCTTCTGCAGGCAGGCTGCTCTCTGCAGGCGCAGCTGCCTTCCCGCCGGCTAACCTCTGTGAGGGCAGCGAGAGGCTCTCAGAAAGAATTTAAGCAACAGTCCAGGGAGGTTGCAAGAATGCACTGGCTATGTGGGAGAGCTCCACAAATTATGTAAACAAAGGGGACAAGAACCCTGCTATCTCATCACGGATTTCACAGAACGCCAAAGCCGAGGGGGTCTGAAGGTGCGGACAAATATTTCTAACCCTGTGCTCGGGTACTCTGTGTGTGTGTAAAATGCCATAAAGTGATGCCCCAAATTGAAAGGAAGAGATACTTCAGAGAATTAGGAATGAAGGCACAGAGAGAAAAAAAAGTGCAGACTAATACAAGAAAGGAATTTGTTCATTTGTTTTTTATCTCCCCCAACAGACAAACAACGGGTCTGTCAGTTAAACAGAATTAACAAAAGTCCCTCCCAGCCCTACTGGGTTTGCTTCTGCCCTTGCAGGGAAGCGGTCTGCAAGCCGCTGGGTAGCATACAGATGGGACTGTATGTCACGGCCAACTTCAGCTCTGTGCGGGACCTTCCACAGACACAGCCCAGCTGGCTCTCAGGGGTCTTGCTGGGGAACCCAATTCATAGACGGCCACCACGTGCAGTGTCTGCAACTTCAGTGGAAAATGAACAAAATCCGTTTTAGAAAGGATGCCAGGAAGTAAAAAGGGGCCATTGCAGACTCCACAGAGAAACCAAGCCAGTGACACGACCTTTTGTTTGTCAGACCCACACTCCTGATGTTGGCACAAGGAGTAATCTGCGAGAAGTCTCTGTCACACAGACACACGCCTTCTTTTCAGTCTTCAGGCACTTTCCCTTGCCTGGTCCTAAGGCAATAGCCCTTTCCAAGGTGGGACAAGCATCTGAAGAAGATCTCAGCCTCAATTCCAAACTGAGGCTGGCCTCGGGAGGCGGCAAGTTCTCCCTTCTGCGTCACGTTTGTATTTTTCAGATGGCAAAATATATTCTCTATCTGCAAGTCTGCTTGGCTGTTAATTTGCCTTCCGTTTTGGTAGATGCCCTGCTATGCACCGGACGTGTCTGGTAAGGGTCTTATGAATGTACAAATGTCTCTGAGTCTGATCTGTCGTCCACCTACTGAGCAACTTGCAGACTTGCAGTGGGCTTTGTAGCCGGGAGACTCTGGGCCTCCAAGCTGGGGTCAGTTCCCCTGTCTTGGCGCTGACTCGGGGCTCAATTTAGATTATTTCCTCCAATATCCATACTTATTTTTCCACCGATGCTAAAAAACTCCTCTTTTTTTCACACGAGGAAGGATATAACCATTGTGAATTGTGCTCAAACATATGGTTTGAGCATGTGACCGTTTTATGAACCAACAACATTGTTTTGCTAAATCATTTTAGTACCAAAAGATATGCTGTTTGGAGGCTCCTCAGAATTCACCAGAGAGGCTACGCTCCCACTTCATTACATGAATTACTGCTCACAGAGAAAGTCCTTGGTGTTTTTCTCTCAGTACAATGAGGAGTAAGACGGGCTATTGGAGATGGTGCCGGCCTCAGAGCCAAGAGGTCTTGCTCCGGTAGTTCAGTGGTTAGGGCGCTGGCCATATACACGGGGCCTGGTGGGTTCAAACCTGGCCTGGGTCTGCCAAAGAACAATGACAACTACAATAACAACAACACCAACAAAAATAGCAGGGTATTGTAGCGGGCGCCTTCCCAGCTACTCGGGAGGTGGAGGCAAGAGAATTGCTTAAGCCCAAGAGTTTGAGGTTGCTGTGAGCTGTGACACCATGGAACTCTACTAAGGGTGACAAAGTAAGATTCTGTCTCAAAAAAAAAAAACCCCAAAACAAAAAACAAAACAAGGGCTGACCCTCTTGGGAGGCCTTCATGTAAAAATTAAGAAATAGGCCGGATGTGGTGGCTTGCACCTGGGAGGCCAAAGTGGATAGATCGATCACTTGAGCTCAAGAATTCCAGGTGAGCCTGAGCAAGATCAAGATCCTGACTCTAAAAATATATATATATAGCTGGGCATGGTGGCAGGCACCTCTAGTCCCAGCTACTCAGGAGGCTGAGGCAGGAGGATTGTTCAGGCCCAAGAGTCTGAGGTTGCTGTGAGCTATGATGCCACGGTGCTCTACCCAGTGTAACAAGAGTGAGACTCTTGTCTCGAAGAAGAAGAAGAAGAAGAAGAAGAAGAAGAAGAAGCAGCAGCAGCAGCAGCAGCAAATGGCTGAAACTCCCTAGAGAAGGAGAATTTCATAGGGAAGCCATGTGGACAGAGATGGGAAATCAGAAGGCATACCTGTAAGGAACCTTGGAAATCATCTCGCCCAGTCCCCAACATGAGGCCACTGTGGTTGATGACTTATTTTCCCTTAAAATGTGTTGGCTTTAGGACAAAAGTTAACAGAATTCCAACAGCAACCAAGAAGACCCATCTAACCAATTGATTGCTGGAGACACAGAATCTTAACACAGGGCCTTTCCCCCGGGAAGAAGACACTCAGATGTGTAGGAGAGCTATTCTGAGAAAAGTCACCCATGACAACTCTGAAAAGAATGGCTAGTAGCTGAACTGCGGCCATGTCTCCTCACTCCCAATTCAATTCCCACCCCCAGTACCTCGGAAGGTAACCGACATTCAGAGATTGGGTTGTTACGGAGTAATGTAAGGTAAAACGAGCCCATCTGCCGCCTGCAAGCCGAGGAGAGGTCTCGGGAGACACCGACCCTGCTAGCACCTTGTTTGTGGACTTTTAGCTTTCAGAACTGTGAAAAAATAGATTGCTGTTGTTTAAGCCTCTGTGTCCGTGGCAGCAACCACGCGAGCGAACACGCAAAGGATGGGGGACAATTTCCCAACGCGCTAGAGGAGGCCGGAGGAGAGGAGAGGAGAATTTTCTTCCAGTTAGAGGAGCGCGAAAGAGCATTTCGTGGAGGTGAGATCTGGTTTGGAAGGGACAGCGCCCAGGGTGCATGCCCTTATGTCATCACTTCAGGCTCCAGTTCTCTTTCCAATGAGCTATGTGTTTACTTAAAACACAACCAGAGTTTGACTGCCGTGGGAATGCTTTCTGTTTCCATTCATCTTACTGAGCGTCTTTTTGCAAAGTTACTTTCTCTTTGGGGTCAAGCCATGTTTGATTCAAGCATAAAATCGATGGAAGAAAGCAGGTCATGGGGAAGAGAAAATAGTGTATCTCCTTTGAGGCAGCGTCATTTCACTAATTCTCATGGCAGCATTTGTTCGTAGTTCTTGAATATTTCTCTTTAAGCAGTTGGGAGAAGTGACTCAGAAACATTCTGAGTGGCAGGCAAGCCAGTGCAGAATTTTATCTTTATTGCAAATAACCTACCCATAGATGAACATAGGCTGAAGCAAGTTTGCTATATAGGGTATTATTATTTCAACACTTGGGCACTTGTAAATAGCGTGCAGGGAGGTTGGGTGTTTTGCTGCAGGCATCAGAGAATTGAGATGGAAAAAGGAGCATCAAGAGCCTGGTGCCACACGCAGGACTAGACACAGGTCCTGGGTGGCCAGGAGGTTGTCCACGTGGCCCGAGACCCAGGGACACTCGAGGAGATGGTGGGAGCCGGAATAAGTGCTCCCCTGTTGCAGCCCATATAGCCTATGGCTAGGAGGAGTGAGAGTTAGAGGAAATACCTGTGTTGCTCAATCATGGAACCCCTGGGTGGAAAGGGTGTGGAGAGGGATTTAGCTCCTAACAAGCACGAGAGCTCGCGAGATGAGAGCAGTGGTGAGTTGGCAGTCGCTACACCTGTGGTGTTGAGAGGCACGAGATCAGCCTTATATGAGGCTGGAGGAGCAGGCAGTGGGAGCATGCGCACTCTATCACGGACCCGCTTACTCTGACCCTGTCTCCTCTCCTGCCTGCGGAACACCAGCACGGAGTCTCTCTGCTGAAGATCACCAAGCTCCGCTAAGACTAAGATCTAGCTTTCTGAGAAGACTGCCTTACTCTCTCTAAGACTCTTTGTCTCTCTCTCTCTTTCTGTTTGTCTCTCTCTCTCTCTAGCTAAAGTAGACAGCCCTCAGGCACCTAAGAGAAACTGAACCTGAGCAAGGTAACTTAGCGTCCAGAACCTAGTTAAGCTGGGCCTGAGACCTGGCCAGTCCTGGGCCCTGGCAAGAAGTGTCAGAAGTGACATGTGACACTCCCTTATTTGGAATCAAAGCAAAACCTGGGATATCAACTACTTAGAATCAATATTTGTGTCAATGTATTTCCCATCACAAGCCTAGACTTAATGTGTGACACAAACTGCAACCGGATACCTGGGACCTGACATTCTGGAGTAAAAAATAGCGCAGTAAGGTAGGCTTCTCCCCACAAGGCCCCTGGCACGAGCTACTTTTGAGAAAACATCTGATTTAGGGCGGCGCCTGTGGCTCAATGAGTAGGGCAAAGTAGGAGTAGTTTGTTGAAAACTAAATGAAGGACACTCACATGAGCGTCTCCTTCCTTCCTTCTCCACTTCAAACCTTTGAACCCCTAGTGAAGAGAACCCTTGAGGAAGAACTTGCTGACTGGCCGAGGAGGGAATCTGAACGAACTGAAAAAGGGCCCAGAAGTCAGATCCTCAGAAGTCTGAATAAAGGGCTCCTACTAATAGAGACGGGAAAGTGCTAAGGGCTGCTCATTTCAGATTTATTTGGGGAAGGAAATTTTCATCCAGTTGTATTCCAAGTTGAGTAGGGGATTCACCCAGAGCTGGCCCTTCAGGAATCATGAGGAGGGTTTCAGAAACCAGCAGAATACCCTGGGGGTAAGGAGAGAAATGGATCCTGTGGGTCCCAGGAGACCCCAGTAACTGGACTTCCTGTCTCTTGCTTGCTACCCAGCTGGGAGAGAACATTTGTCACAGATGTCCACTTAGAATCTACTTTCTCACCTGCATGAACTTTGGCCTAAATTTTGTCACTTATTTTTCAGAGATACCGAACAGCATCTTTCCACTTTCCTACTTGAAAGTACAGTCTCTGTCATGAGGCAGGGTTATTCTAACAGAGAAGCAGGCAGGGCAGGGGAGGCGCTGGGCATCAGAAGCTGGGAAGCGCTCTCCCCACCCATGCCTCCAGTGTCTGTGGGGGGAATGTGTTCTAAGAATTTCCAGAAATAATGTCTCCTGGCACCTTGTGATTTATGCTGCCATTGACAGATCTCTCCGCGCTGAAACGCTACCTTTCAAAGAGCAGTTAGAATGGCTTCCAGGGTGACAAGACGTAGTTCTGACTACAGGGCATTTGGCTGCTAGAAACTTACTAGAAGAAGTTTCCGAAGAAAGGAATGGTTGGGGTCGTGGGTGAAACTAAAATGTGGCAAAGGGTTTTCATAGTAAGGACGGCAAGGCCTTGTTCTGAGGGTTAACCCACATGGAGCCACTGCGGTCTGCAAACCACAGTGATCCCAGCCCCCACCTGCTTCCCTGGATGTGACAGAACTGCTGACGGCCAGCGTCACAGACGCCTCCTGCCAAGGCCGCTGGGAGTTTCCCACACCGGGCCGCTCTGGGTACCTGCAGCATCACAAACGCTATGCCAAAAATCAGTTAAAAAACATTTAAACTGAATTGGGAGGGAGGCTGACTCAGCATGTTACCGTTCATGTCAGAGACACTTTGAACACCCCCTTCGGTTTCAGAGCCCAAGGCTGTGAATAGGTTTGTTGTGTCTTCAGCCTAATCAGGCAGGGACCTCGGGGCAGGTCTGGGGTGCCCGCGGGCCCTGGGGGTAGCATTTGGCTCCTGTTGGAGACTTTGCTTAATCCCAACCAACTCCCGCTCTCAGCCCTCTTGGCGGCAAGAAGAAAAGACACAGCTCACAGGTCCTGCAGTGACGTGTGGCAGCATGGCTGTGACAGAGGCTGCCTGGGCCGAGTCAGCCACAGAATTTCGGTGATGCAGGAATTCCCCTTGTGCCTTTGGGAGTCAGTGCTTCTGTGGTCGCCAGGTGTGAGGCAGGAGCAGCAGTGGGGTCACTGTGAGAACACACGTAAGGTTTGCAGCAGAGCAATGGAGCCACCGCAGGGTCACAGGCAAGCCTGCAGGCCGGGCCCGTGGGCAGCTGTGAGCAGCTCAGCTGTCCAACTGGGTTTCCCAACCGGGCAGGTCTGCAGGCCCCTGTGTGCCAGAGGGCAGGAGAATGGGAGGCAGAGGGCCAGCTGGGACTTGGGATGGACGGTGTCAGCTTGTTACCTTCCTATCCCGAGTTTCTCCTGCTATTTAACAGGGGAAGACAGGGCGGCTGGAGCCCTGGGTCAGGTGTGCGGTTGGTGAGTGCTGGATGTGTGTTGGGAATGTTTTAGACACTGGAGATGCCGCAGTAATGTTCCCAGGGGCCACTGAGAGGGCAGCGGAGGGGAAGGGTGTCTGGGATGGGCTCCCAGTGACACTCTGTGTCCCTGGCCCCAATTTTACCACTTTGACCTGTTTTTTACAATTGAAGGAAGTGGCCTGTAGTGAGGCCACTGGGCACTGAGTGTTGGTGACAAGGAGTGGCCTGAGGGAGGACAGGGTGGTAGCAGACAGACGTCCCTGTCTGTGGATGTTGGGCTTGGGACACCCACAGCGTTTACCCGAGGGGTCCCTGGGCCAGCAGTCTCCACCCTCTGGTTCTGTAGCGTGTCTACAGCCTGAGCAGTCCTCTGTATGTCTTCACAGGCGGACTTCAGAAAACATTCTGTTCTAAGGTTGAAGACAGAAACCTTAAACAAATGTAAATATTTGGGGAAAAAACTCAAATATTGGGGCCCAGCCTCTGCCTCTGTAGCCCAGATTCCTGACAGTGTGTGGAAGGGTCACTGCTTCGGGGCCACTCCCCAGCGGCTGTGTGAACATGAGATGGACACTCTCTGGGACACTGTCCTGACCTGCAGGATGTCCCGTCTCAGAGCCCACCAGAAAGGAAGGGTGTGGTGGCATTGAGGAGACACTTAGCTAAAGCCCCTGGGAAGTGCCACCACCAGGCACTTGAGATGTTCCAAGCAGTGTGTTCCGTATGGACGTGGTCAGTTATCAAAAATTTCCACACATAAGGCTGGGCAAGGTGGCTCACACCTGTAACCAGAACTCTGGGACGCCAAGGAGGGTGGATCTCTGGAACTCAGGAGTTGGAGACCAGCCTGAGCAATAGTAAGACTTCGTCCGTACTAAAAATAGAATAACTGGGCATGGCGGTGAGTGCCTCTAGTCCCAGCTACTGGGGAGAATGAGGCAGGGGGATCACTTGAACCCAGGAGTTTCAGGTTGCTGTGAGGTATGATGAGGCCGCGACACTCTACCCAGAGTGAGACTGTGTCTCAAAAAAAAAAAAAGATACGCAAGAAACTAGGAGCCTAATGGGGTGGCAACTGGTAGGACAGAGACATTGTGTGCCTGTCTCTTTGAATAATGTGAATTACTTATTACCTATTTGAAATAATTAAATTTAAAAACCCATCCATATCCAAGGGGACTTCTACATCTCTACTTAAAAAAGCAAATATTATTATTCAATATTGATTAAGCTCCCCACTTGTGATTTAGGGAAATATAGTCACATTAAAAGATTATTTTAAAAGGTGTTTCTGGCCACGTGTCCGTAATCCTAACACTGGGAGGCTGAGGCAGGTGAATTGCTTGAGCTCAGGAGTGCGAGATCCCTTCTCTACTAAAAATAGACCGAGCAGGGTGGTGGTGCCTGTAGTTCTAGTTACTCGGGAGGCTGAGGCAAGAGGACCGCTTGAGCCCAGGAATTTGAGGTTACTGTGAGCTGTGACACTAGGCATTCAACCTAGGGTGACAGTGACACTGTCTCAAAATAAGTAAACAAATAAACAAATGAATAAAGAGGCGTTTCCCAGCCTGGTGGTCATAAAGCACTATTTTGTGGTGTGGTTTCCTCAGTCTGTTCTGCAGACATGCAGCCAGAGCCCAGGAGACCTGTGGTAAAGGCTGCTGTCACCACCCCTTGCTGGACACCACCACCTCTGGGAGCTGCCACTGCCCCGCTGAGGAGCAGCACTAAAGACATTTGCAGAGATGCTGCCTCATGTGCAGCCTCTGGAGGGCCTCTGTCCCCCGAGCCGCTGGGCAGGGCAGGCCAGCCCACTCTGCAATCTGGGGAGTGGGCAGTCTCTACATAAGGGCCCAGTGCTTGCTCTGAAAAGAACCTGATCCATGTTTGCTGGACACTGGCTCAGTGCCGGTGGCCGAACGTCTGTCCAACCCCATGGTGGAAACCTCAAGTGGTCTCTCTTGAGGTTGGCTGAGGTTGCTCTATTTTCTAACACTCTACTTACCGAATTCATAAACCTATCTAGCCACGTCCACCCTGTCATCCTGGACCTCCTGGTACTCCTCTGTGGGTGGGTCTACCTCCAGGTTCCAGTTACTCCCAGTCTGGCCCATTCCCGTGAGCTGAGCCACCTGGCCACATTCCAAACCGTGACACCCCTCCCTGGACATTTCTGTGTGCCTGTCATAGTTCACTTATGCTGCTTTTGTCCATATAAAATGTAACACTAAAATGATGCGAATGGGCTTGGGAACATGTGACAAACCCTCTACATTCCCAATCCCAATTTCCCCCAAAGACATTCCAAGTTACAAAATGTGAAAAGCAGGTGACTCAGAAATGCTAGTGCATTTGTCTTACTGTGCAGAAGGACACACGGCCCCAAGAGTCAGACCCAGCAGCTAGACGAGGGTGGACCCACCCTGGTGCGGGTCTGGAGTTGGGGCTGATGTCTGTCCCCTCAGGGGATCAGATGGAGACCCCTCCTACCTGTGTGCCCACCCAGCTGCACCTCTGCGCCTGGGCTCTCAGCGTGGCTCTGGGTACTCCTGCTTGGTCTTCCCAGGGTTGCTTTTGGTTTTTTCTCACTCCCCATTAAGATCTTCCAGGATGGTGAGCTGGAACGGAAATGAGACTCAGAGCAGTGTGTGTGTGTATTTCATTGAAGATCTGGCCAATGGGAGATGTGGCTGAGGAGCCACCGGAAGGTTGCAGGTGGTGCGTGGACACAGCTCAGCCATCCTCCCTGCTTTCTGACACCAAAGGTTGTCATTGAAGACTGGCCGTATTCCTCAAAGTCCTTACATAATTACACCGAGTTCGGATGGAACAGATAGGAAGAGCTTGTTCCAAAGAATTTCCTCTCAGTGCATATTATAGCATCTAGCTAGCAGCCAAAAGAATCAAATGAAAACACAGCGACTTTGCCCAATTCCCAACCACCTGTTTGCCTGCTTGTTTGAACTGACTAGGTGAGTAGGTGTTCTGGAAATGCACCCCGGAGACTCCCTCAGAGGACAGCAGATCAATCCCTAACCTTCTAAGGAGGGATCATGGGAGATCTCAGCCAGTTGTGAAATCCCTGCTGGGACGGAAGTCAACATATCCTCCTCACCTACCCCTTTTCACTCCCCTGGTTTTGTTGGCAGCTCTCTGTCGGTCCTCGTCTCTGCTGGTAGCACCTGCTCCCTCTAGAAGGCCTTGGTTCCTTTCCCCTGAAGCCCACAGCCCAAGCTCTAGAGCTGTGCCCCACCTCTTTCTCTTTAAAGCACAGTAAGATGTCCTCCCTCTGAAAGGCTTTGACCTTGAGACAGTAACATTTCAGAGCTAGATGGTGCCTTGAGATCTTGCTATTTCCGTTCACTTGCCCGTCCCTTTTCCGCCATCTGTCTGAACCACAGAGCTTGTTAATGACACCAACATGTGTGTTGACAACAGTCTACAGCACATTCGCATGGGAATATCATTCATTTCAGGACATGCTGGACATGTACTATGAGCAGGGAGCTGTTCTAAAGATAACCAGGGTATGGCCTCTCTCTGGGACAAGCTTGCGTTTACATTGAAGCGATTAGATATGTGTTGAAATAAATATAATCCTAAAATGGAATAGGCTGGTAGGAGGGAAGCCAAGATCGTCTCTGAGAGTGTGTGGTGAGCAGGGAAGGGTCCCTGAGGTGATAGTTATTTGAGTACAGCCTGAAGGATTCTGACAGGTTGACACTGGAGGAAGGGCCCTGCGGGTGGACGTCCGCACAAGCCAAGGGGCAGAGGAGGGAGAGAGGAGGGCCAACCAGGAGGATTACAGCAAAAGAAGAGCTGCTTACCAAAGACCATTCTAGCAAAGACCTACAATGAAAATAGGATCCAAGCGGGGTCAAAGGGATTACAGAAAGACAAAGTCTCTAGTAGAGGAAGGTCCAGTTATCAAACTGAAAAAGTAGGGAAAATAAGAAACAAAAATGTCACTAGGTTAGGAGATTTATACTTAGCAGGGTTTGGGTGTGAGACCCCCTAGGGAGAAGGAAAGAGAAAAAATGCTCTATAAGTAAATTCTTCATGTGGGAGATTTGGGGCTGGCATTTGCCTGCCCGGCTGGGAATCTTGAGGCTGTTACTTAGTCTCCATATGCTAAAATAATTAGGTCCTATTATTGACAACAGATTTATTGCTGTCATTGATTGCGATTGCCTCAATAACTGCTTTATTGATGTATAAGTTACGTACCATAAAGTCCACCCAGGTTCATCCACATTGTACTAGTACATATATTACTTTTTTTCTTTTTTTTGAGACATAGTCTGTCACCCTTGGTAGAGTGCTGTGGCGTCACAGCTCACGGCAACCTCAAACTCTTGGGCTCAAGCGATTCTCCTGCCTCTACCTCCCACGTAGCTGAGACTACAAGGCGCCCGCCACAACCCCCAGCAAGTTTTTCTATTTTTTTCTATTTTTAGTAGAGATGGGTCTCGAACTCCAGAGCTCAGTAAATCCACTTGCCTCAGGCATGAGCCCCTGAACCCGTCCACATTATTCCTTTTTCTTGCTAAGCAATATTTCATTGCGCAGACAGAACATATTTTGTTCATTGTTCATTTGATGAGCATTTGGGTTGTGTCCATTTCCAGGCTATTGTGCATAATAACACTGCTGTGGATATTTGCATATGAGTCTTTGTGTGGGTATATGTTGTCGTTTCTCCTGGGTCTCCACCTAAAAGTGAAATTGCTACATTACAGGGTCATCCTATGTTGAACATTTTGAGAGACTTCCAAGCCCTTTTTCAAAACAACTGCCCCTTTTACATTTCTCACCCACACTTATTGTCCTTTTATTACAGCCGTTCTGGAGAGTGTGAAGTGGCCTTTCATAGTGGTCTTGATTTGCATTTTCCTAAAAAGTAATGGCACTGAACACCCTTTTGTGGGCTTCTTGGCTATTTGATAACTTCTTTGGAGAAATGTTCATTCATTTTTAAAATGAGGTTATTTGTCTCTTTATTTTTAGTTATAGGAGTTCTTTCTATATTCTGGATGTACATTTTTTATTGCAAACATTTTCCCCCAGGCTGTCTGTTAGTGCATTGCTATAAAGAAATAGCTGGGAAAAAAAAAAAAAGAAAGAAAGAAATAGCTGGGGCTGGACAACTTATAAAGAAAAGAAGTTTATTTGGCTGACTGTTACTTTACCACTTATGTTTTTTGGTCATAGCTAAGAAATAATTCCCTAACCAAATATTATAAAGACTTGCTTTCTTATTTTCTTCTAAGAGGTTTATACTTCAAGCTTTTATATTTAGGCTTATAACCCATTTTGAGTTAATTTGTATGTATAACATGAGGTCGTTGCCCCAGCACCATTTGTTGAAAAGACTATTTCTCTCCCACTGAATTGTTTTTTTTTTTTTTTTTACATATGTGTCAAAAATCAACTGAACTTAAGGTTAGAGTTTATTCGCGGGCTCTTGGTTTTATTCCATCAATCTACTGATTTCCATGTCTGTCATCATGCCAGGTTCGCGCTATCATGTTACTAAAGCTTTGAAGTAAGTTTCACAATCAGGATTTGTAAACCCTCCAGCTGTTTTTTAGTTTGTGAAGAGCGTTTTGGCTTTTCTGAGTCACTTGTACTATCACACAAAATTTGAGATGAGCTTGTCAATTTCTGAAGAAAAGGCAGCTGGCTTTTGGATGAGGATTGTGTTGAATCTATAGAGCAAGTTAGGGAGCACCGCCAACTCAGTCTTCTGATCCATGAACATGGGATGTCTTTCCATTTATTTCAGTTCCGGTGTTCTTCAGTAATACTTTGTAGCTTTCAGTGTACATTCTGCACTTCTTATGTTAAGTATTTCTAAGTATCTTAATCTTTTTGATGTTATGATGAATGGAATTAGCTTCTGAATTTCATTTTGGCAGTATATAAACTATAAGTGATTCGGGGGTATAGTTATCTTACTACCTTCCTGAATTTTTTAGTTAAAATAGGTGTTTTTTGTGTGTGCATTCCTGAGGATTATCTGCACATAAGAATATACAAGATCACATTTTCTGTGAATAAAAACAGATACTTCTTCCTTCCTCATCTTGATGTCTTCAATTGATCCTTACACTTGCCTTGGGAGTTGTGTAAAGGCATTTTGCAGATGGTAGAACTTCAGACTAGAGAAGGTAAGTACCTTGTCTCACCTAGGCAGGAAGTTAGTAAATCGGGACCAGCACAGAGACTCCTGTCTCCACATTTATCACTCAGTATTTTCCCCACGCTGCTTCCAGTTGGTAGAATCAGAATCTGGAAGACAATAGATTGCCTGTTTTCTTCAACACTACTATTGTCTTCCTTTGTTATAAGCAGCCAGATCCAGCCAAGCAGGGAGCAGAATGTACATTTCCCAAATGTCTGCTGTATTTTGTACCACGCTCAGTGCAAGGTGCATTCAAATACTATTTTGTACAACATCACAGTTATCCCCATTTTATAAATTTAGAAATCCAGGCTCTGAGACAGGAAAGAATTTGTTCAAGATCGCAGAACCCGTACATGGAAGAACCCTGAGCACAAAACCCTGAGCTCCTCCCCTGTGTCAGGCTGCCTCTTCCTCCCTGCCTGCCAGGACACAGCTCTCAGAGCAGCACTGTCCTGTGCCATTGGAGTGTCCCCCCGGACAGTGACCTGTGGCTGCACCATGCACGTAGCCTCCACCCACACATGGAGACACCCATGGTACATGAGTCCCTGCCCTTCCAGGCTTCCTCCAGAACAACCGACCTCCTGGGGGGAACTACTTTTAAGGCTTCCTTTGTGTGTCTCAATGAACAATGTGAACAATAGCGCTTCTGGGGTTGAGTATAAAGGACAGGATTCAACCTCAGACACTTAGCTACTTTTCTCCCATGGTCAAGGCTGCACAGTTGTGAGAAATCGTTCATACAGGCCTCTTTTGAAAAGCCACATCTGGGACACTGACCCAGACCGCCAAGATGCAGCTCTGGACAAGTTGTTTGTAATTTTGCTTGGTTGTGAGGGCCTGGGGGGCAGTGTGGTGCCAAGGAGGGCAGGATCTAACTCACCCTGTAACCCACTCGTCTTGTCTCAAGCTCTGTGCATTCAGTAGGCACTCAGTAAATGTCTTCTTGTGTTTGTTTGTTTGTAACAGTGTCTCACTTTGTTGCCCTGGGTGGAGTGCCTTGGTGACATATCTCACATCAACCTCAAATTCTTGGGCTCAAGTGATCCTCTCGCCTCAGCCTCCCAAATAGTTGGGACTACAGGCATCCAACTTAATGTCCAACTTTTCTATTTTCAGCAGCGATGGGGTCTCGCTCTTGCTCAGGCTGGTCTCGATCTCCTGAGCTCAAGCAACCCATCCAGCTCAGACTCCCAGAGTGCTGGGATTCATAGGTATAAGCCACTGCACTTCTTTGCATTGTTGGAAAGTTGCTCCAAGCTACGTTATCCTACATCACTAGTCAGCTTTCCTTTTCAGATGTTCTCTTCCCCATCTGTCCCTCCTAACAGGAAAGGAATTGTTCTGCCAATCCATCACGGGTGATATCTTTAGTTTCATAGCAGATAAAACATCCAAATGGACACAGCAAAGATCGCCGCAGACATAGCCCACTGACCCTCTTTGCTCTTCTCCCCAACGCCAGGTGACTTGCAACCTGGGGTAGGTCATAGAAACACAAAGCAGAAATGGAAATAATTAAGTAATTTGCGAATTCAAACGCTGTAAGAGACAAGTAGGCACCAAAGTTAAGCTCTTATGGTTTACCTTTTCACAAAATTCCACATGGGTGAGTCATCCAGTACTCCAGTGGTCTAAACAACCCCTTTTGTATTACCCAGGAGATTTTAGGTTTGGGGAGCTTAAGCCCCCCCATCTAACAGAGTCTGGAAAAGTTCTCAGAAACAAGTTCCCTCCAGTGACTCGGTGTGCGGTGGAAGGCATTCCGTGCTAGCCCAGCAACTCTACTTCCAGGTGGTTTCGTGGCCAGCAGGAGAATATGACTTTTTAATAACACGAAATAAAAAGGCAATGCTCCTGCCAAAACAAGATTACTGTGCATTTTACTCAGCCATGTTTTAAAGCTCGACCACATTGTCCCCTCCCGTGAGTCCCCTCCCTGTGCACGCTGACAGACTGATCCTGCCTGCCTCCAAGGACACAGCTCTGGCTGTGGCTCTGGCCAGGCCGATCCTCCCCTGTCTCTTGAAGACATTCCAGGGAGGAGAGCCGGAAGCAAAGGACACAGGTTCTAGTCCGAGCTATGGCGAGATCTAAACTCAGCGGCCTCAAGTGTCTTTGGCCTCAAGTTTATGTCTAAATTCTTAGGGTCTGGAGGACTCCAGGGAATGAATTCCAATGTTACTGCAGCATCCTCTTTATCTCCTATTTTGCCCTCTCTGGGCCTTTACCTCTGAGACCCCCTGGCCTTTGTATGCCAGAAAAGGCGCAGCTGTTATTTGGGGACCTGTCCCCTCACTGCCCTGGCTACTGAGCCTGACTGGCTGGCTTAGGAAGGTGACTGCTCATTCATTTCCTTTTAAAAGCATGAATTTAGCCTTTATATGTCCCTACCCTAGTTAAGATTCAAAGTTATGATTTAAAAAGAGAGAAAATGGCTTGGCTTGAGGTAGAATTTTAGAGGTTAGAAACTTAGGTCAGAAATTTCTGTTTTAAATCACCATCCTTCACTGCCAATTTCCCTAAGGAACATGGCTTAATTCTTTATGGGAAATAGCTAATGGACTCCATTCCCTCTGCTTTCCATGGAGTAACCTTTACGTAGAGTCATGGCTGGGGATGGGAGGTGGCCGAGAGGAGCCCCCAGGAGTGAACTGAGGAAGAACTTATTGTATCCACACCACCCACTTCCCCAGGCCTCTGTCCTAAAGTCGTCCCCCAGACCAAACGGCCACCCTGGAGGGCCACAAATGGAGGGTGCAGGAAATTAAACTTTTTAAGAATGGCAAATCCACTGGCTTAGTTCGTCACCTGTTCCATCATTTTACTCACAGCAATCTTTCTAGATGCATTCAGGGTTAAGTCTAAGGGTTAATGGGCCCAGAGTTTGACCTCTACCTGAAATCAGACCCTTGTCTCTCTCTTAAAGAAACAACAGTGAAATGCAAAGATGGTCCTTATTCGTGGGTCAGGGGTTAACAATGAGCGTCTGAGATGTCTTCATTTGGAAATAAGCCTTCCCTGTGTAAGTGACAATGCATTTTCCAGAATCTTTTCTCCTCAGAATTGCTTCTCCCTCCAGCTAACTTGCTCCTAAATTCTCAGATCTCTAATGCATCAGTTTTCACATGTGGCTTCTTTTGAGTTTGTTTCATCTCTTCCCTGAGATGCCCATCTGTGGTCCAGAGAGGTTATTTTGAGCAACCACCAGCACGGGCAGCAAGACCACGCCCAGCTTCGGGGCAGCGGCTTACAGGCCGGCCCTGCCCTGCCCATGACACGGGGAGGACGCAGTTTCCCAGATCTGTAAATAATATGGAGGGGGGTTGAAAATGCAGGTTGGGGAAGAAATTGCCTTTTTTGTTTGGAACATTGGCTTAGGACTAGTTTGATTTTGTGAAATGAGTGGGGTTGGTATTTTGAGAAAATGTTGCATTGTAGGTCTTGGGCTGCACCGCACAGATGCCAACCTCAGTTCACATTTCCGTATGGAGATACCACTGGGAGAAGCTTAACGCACAGTGCAAACCAAACTTGACTTCTAGATGTGAAGCATAAACACGAGAATAGGAGCAAAAGACCACTGGATTTGTTCAACCCACAGACCTTACTGCGTTCTTTCCTGGGCCCGTGCTGCTCAGAGGACAGAGTGGCCCATGCTCATACTCTGTGTCCCTTCCCAAATCCCTCTGAGCCACCTACACTTCTCAGGGCTTCTGTCTTCTCTCATATATACAAAAAAATGAGGGTTATGATGGTACCCACGTCAGGGTTGGTACCAGCATTAAGCAAATACTTGGTATCCTGTGTGGTACCTGTCAGCCATGATGGACAGGCCTTGGCCCTTCTGCCCAGGGAGATGCATCCAAGGTCAATGGAGATGCTGGGGTCAAGTTCCTGGCTCTGCCACGCACCAGCTTCATGAGCTTGGGACAGCAATTTCGCCTCTCTGTCTCTGTGCAGTGGAGATAATAGTGGTGCCTGCCTTAGAAGGCTGCTTTGTCTGTTTTCCTCACCACTTTTCTCCTCCTCCTCTCAACCACACACGCCTGCCACTTTGGTGGACATCAGACCCAGCGCCGCTGGAGGGGCAGGATGTTGGTGTGGGGGGATGGCTTATAGCAGATCACAGTGGATTTTCTAAGGGTCATATTTTCCCTCCAAAAGCTGCCATAACAAATCCCATTCTGTATGTTCTTTTTACAATGTGACAGTGACACTCCTCCGTCAAGTGGTGGCCCCTGTTTTTGAACCCTGATGGACTTTATCGCGACAAGCTCTGACCAAAAGATACCGGAGAAGTGAGGCTATGTGCCCTCTGGATCCAGGTCATAAAAACTCCTGGTATTTTTCTCCTTGCTCTCCTGGGTCTCTCACTCCTGGCATGTGGCCTCCACCCTGTAAGGAAGCCAGGCGGCCATGCAGAGAGGCCATAGGCACCCATGGCCTGCAGGCACTTCCAGCCTCAGTTGTCAGGTCAGCCCCACCCAACCTTTGAGCTGCCCTTGCAGAGGGGAGCTGCCCCTCCCAGGCCCTGCCGAACCGCAGATTTGTGAGCCGAATCAACAACTCTTGTTGTTTTAAGCTCCGTAAGGTCTGAGGTTGTCTGTTACTGAACAACAAATGACTGAAACAGCCAGTCACGGTGGCTGATGCCTGTAATCCCAGCACTCCAGGAGGCCAAGGCAGGAGTTCCAGACAATCCTGAGCAAGAGGGAGAATCCATCTCTACTAAAAATAGAATAACTAGCTGGGTGTGGTGGTGGGCACCTGTAGTCCCAGCTACTCGGGAAACTGAGTCAGCTTGGCACTCTACCCAGGGCAACTCAAAAAATAAAAAAAATAACAAAACAAAAGTGACATAGCCGCTCACTTCAATGTAAAGAACATACAGGCCAAATATAAATTCTACAAAGAAACTGCCTATTTCCAGAGAAGAGTTTCGCTTGGGAAGGGAGAGATAGGGGAATGAAAGGAATAGATGTAGGTGCAGGTCATCAACGGTCACTAAAATCCTGAGATAAAGGTCGAAGGGGAGCTTTACGGCAGAGAGAGGAGGCTGACACCCTCTGAGCCCACTGGCCCGTCTGAACAGACATCAAAAACGGGGTGGTGGGAGGCAGGAGGAAGACCCAGCACCGCGCACACTGGATTCTTGCTGAAAAGAGATAGAACCCGAATTTTATCAGACCCTCTAGCTCAGCAGTTCTCAACCTGTGGGTCAAGACCCCTTTTTAACAATGAAAATACACTGCGGCATTAGGAAGGTTGAGAACCACTGTTCTCGCTAGAGCTAATAGTTTGCAAGAAATACTAGAGACACCAGCTGAATTCAGAAAACTGGGTACTTGGACGAATAACCCGGTTTCCTCAATAAATAAATGGAGTACAGTTGATAAATAAACACAAAGTGGAGGAGAACCATCACAGGTTACAGGAGACTCGGACATAACCAAACACAATGCCACTCAAAGAAATCGGCGGTGAGGGTGGCACCTGTGGCTCAGCGAGTAGGGCGCCGGCCCAATATACCCCATATACCAAAGGTGGTGGGTTCAAACCCAGCCTCGGCCGAATTGCAAAATAGAGGAATAGCCGGGCATTGTGGCGGTGCCCTTAGTCCCAGCTACCTGGGAGGCTGAGGCAAGAGAATCGCCTAAGCCCAGGAGTTGGAGGTTGCTGTGAGCTGTGACGCCACGGCACTCTACCGACGGTGATAAAGTGAGACTCTGTCTCTACAAAAAAAAAAGAAAGAAAGAAAGGAAAAGAAACCAGCAGTGTTTGTAAGGTCCCTGGGGAAGACTGGACTTGGAGTTATTTTCATTGTATTGTTGGGTGTGATAACAATAATGTGGGGCTTGTTGAAAAGTTCTTTAGTGCTAGAGACAGGCAGAGAAGTATTTAATTTATAAGATGCCTGGAATTGGGGTGGTGCCAGTGGCTCAAAGGAGTAGGGCACCGGCCCCATATGCCGGAGGGGGCGGGTTCAAACCCAGCCGGCCAAAAAAACTGCAAAAAACAAAAAAACAAAAAGTCTGGAATTTGTTTAATAAATATTTACAGTGCAGGGAGGAAGACATAGGAAACCAGGGCAGAACGCTGTCCCTCAGGACCACCCTGGTTTTGTACACTGAAAACCACCACCTCTATCTCCAGGAGAGGTAAACTGAGGCTGCTAGCACAGTTAACAAAACTACTGTGAGATCAGCCCCACGGGAGCAGGCTTTGAAGTGGCCACAACAGGCCGGGGAGGCCTGGTGCTCAGAAGCTCCCACAGCTGAGACCCAGGACATTGGTCTCAAGAGGTTCTCAAGTGTCTCCCTCTGCAGCCGGGGCCCAGCCCTGTGAGCTCAGGAGGAGGAGGGCAAGATGGCCTTTGTGAGGAGGCCCTGGCTCCTGCAGGCAGAGGCAGGCATGGCACAGGAACAGGGCCCAGGGTCTCCTTCTCAGCCACCTTGGTCCCTCTATAGCCTCAGTGTCCCTTTCCAGAGAGCATGTTTTATACTGGGGACATTTCTTCCCAGCTCCGCCTCCAAGAAGAAAGGATTCTTCCTGCTTAGGCTGCACCCTGGAACAACAGGGTCACGGTGGCAGGGGTGTGGTTTCCTCACTGGCCTGGCTTGGGACAGAGGCCTGCCCACTGCCCTCTCTCTATCCCAGAGAGGAGGGGTCCTGGGAGCCAGGTGAGGAGCTGCACCGGGGGCTGTTAGAGGTTAAATATCCATTATGGTGACATCCCAAATTGTGGTTTTAAAAAATCATCTGCCTCAGTGAAAAGAGAAATGAAGATATGGGCAGGAGAATCAGGGTGTGGAAACACAGTGAGCCTTAAAAGAAAGGCAGGCCGGACGGGTGGTGGGTCCTCCTTTGACCATCGGTTCAGTTTTGCTGCCCTGGGGCCCTGCCTCTGCCTGGCGTCTTTAGCACATTACCTAGCGGTGCTAAGACTCCTTCTTGTGAAACCTCTGGGGGCTCTGAACCAGGCGTTGGGGGTACAAACTGCCCCTCTCCTCTCTCTGCAAACCTTGGGGCAGTGGGGCGCAGGTGAACAGAGTGACCAGCAGAGGGCAGTGCGGGGCCAGGCATGGGTTGTGTTGTCAGCCCACCCCAGGCCTGGCCAATGTCTGAGTTTACCAAGCCTTCCAGATTCTCTGGTCCTGAACAAGCAGACATGGTAGGGCCTCTTTTCTTTTCCGTCAATGGGATTTTATAATTTGCCTCAGAAAATGATGTATAAATACCAAGTAAGCAATGTGCAGCCCTCTCTACAAGCCACCCAAGATGTGTGCTATTGGAAGGGAGCTCTTAAAAGGGGAGTTAATTGTAGGTATGGAAAAGGCCTGTCCCCTGTCACACATCATGCTGAGGTTTTCCCTACCAGAAACCACTTAACACTGCAAGACGGTGTATCAGCTTCCTTTTTCAGGTGCCGGAAAAGGCTCATTACCATTGTGTGGGGTCCATCCAGGAATAGAATGCAAACTTTGGTCTGGTCTGTCAGGCTCTAAAATTCTTTCCACTGGGTCATTGTCACAGGTTCTGAATTCCTGCTGGTGCTGAGTCTGTCTGATGCTTCTGTTTTTAACTCCAAAGTTTCCCCTCTTCTACTTCTTGGGCTGGGAATCTATCGATACCTCAGAAAGACACTTCTTGCACCTAGAACAGTGAAGAATGGGTTGTTCACCTGGCTTACTTTTTCATCCCTTAGACAAATCATCTTTCATCATATTTTATTTTAATTTTTAATTTTTTTCTTTTTTGAGATGGAGTCTCACTCTGTCACCCTGGGTAGAGTGTGGTAGCCTCATCATAGCTCACAGCAACCTCAAACTCCTGAACTCAAGGGATCCTCCTGCCTCAGCCTCCCAAGTAGCTGGGACTACAGGCACCCGCCATCACCTCTGGCTAGTTTTTCTATTTTTAGTAGAGATAGTTTTTTCTATTTTTGGTAGAGATAGGTTCTCGCTCTTGCTTAGACTGGTCTTGAACTTCTGAGCTCAAGGGATCCTCCCGACTTGGCCTCCCAGAGTGCTGGGGTCAAAGGTATGAGCCACTATGCCCAGCCCTTTCATCACATTTTATATACGAAAACTGTTAAGCTAGGCACACAGTCTACTCCAAACGTTGTGTGGCTGGATGCCGTTCACCAGTGATCATCAATCAGGGCACAGAAACTGTGACTGCCATGATCTTAACTCCCAAGGCTTGGGAGCCGGTCTCACTTCTTATGGACATATCTGAGTAAACTGAGACAGGCCAGCAGCTTCCCTACCTCTTATCTTCTAGCAATGGCAAACAAAACTAGCCACAGCAGCAAAAGTGCGTTTATTTCCACTTGCTTCTTACTAAGGGGGTGGGGGTTGAGAGATCCTGTCAATTGGTGGGTTCACCCCAGATTGAGCTATTGTAGTCACCAATTAGTTCATACTCCTGAATTCCTGAGTTTGAGTGTTCCCTACCAATTCCCGGCATTAATGGTTGATCCAGTAGTATTTTGGTGTCTGGTCTTTATTGGTCATTCCAGATTCTACACTAGTTTAAAAGCTTGATTAGAGAATGTGGCTTGGATCCAAGTCTCAAGTGTGCTCTTTTTTCTTTTTCTTAACTGAATTACACTCTGGGTCCTCACCTCCTACCTCTGTGCCAGTCCCAGGTGGGGTGGCTCAAAAAGGAAAGCAATCTCTCCACCCCTGGCATGAGGAGGATGTCTGTCCCTGGTGCTTTTAGGGGAGAAGAATGCAAAGCCTCCACCCTGCAGGCAGACAGCGTGGTAGGGGCTGGAGCCCAGTTTTTACCAAAGTCGCCATCCCCATGAGTGTGAGGCAGGCAGCCAGTCTGATAGGAGGGGAAAGAGGAGGGTAGGCTGGAGTGCTTCAGGATAGAGGCAGAATTTCACGTATGCAAGAAGTGCCCAAAATACATCTACCACCTTTTAAGAAGCCCCTGTAAGAACTCAATGAAACAGGAATGTGTCTCCAAAGAGATTCCATTTTAAGTGTAGTAATTAATTCAGCTCTTCCTACTCTGCACAAGGTGAGGATGGATTCAATTGTCTGGAAATTTCCTTGCACTTCTATAAAAATTAGCTTTTTTCTTTTGAGGCAGAGTCTCACTGTGTCGCCCTCAGTAGAGTACTATGGCATCACAGCTCACGGCAACCTCAAACTCTTGGGCTTAAGCGATTCTCTTGCCTCAACCTCCCAAGTAGCTGGGACTACAGGCACCTGCCACAATGCCCGGCTATTTTTTTGTTGCAGTTGTCATTGCTGTTTAGCAGGCCTGGGTTGGGTTCAAACCCATCCGCTTTGGTGTATGTGGCCAGCACTGTAACCACGCTGCTATGGGCACCAACCCTAAAAATTAGCTGTCTGAAAGTAAAACATGTTCAAATTAAAACTTCAGAACTTAGATATTTTTATCCTTCTGCGGCAAACGAATTTTTGTTTCTTTTCCTGTGTTCTAGTTATTAAATCATTGTGCCAAGGTTGGGAGCAGTGGCTCCAGCCTATAATCCCAGCACTCTGGGAGACCCAGGTGGGGAGATTGCTTAAACCCAGGAGTTCAGGACCAGCCTGAGCAAGAGCAAAATCCATCTCTACTAAAAATAGAAAAACTAGCCAGGCGTGGTGGCAGGTGCCTGTAGTCCCAGGTACTCGGGAGGCTGAGGCAGGAGGATCACTTGAGGCCAGGAATTTGAGGTTGCTATGAATTACAATGATGCCAAGGCACTCTACCCAGAGAGACAGAGTAAGACTCTGTCTCAAAAAAAAAACAAAAAACCTATATATATATATATCATTGTGTCAAGTTAGTGGGCATTGCCAAAAAATACAACAGTGCATTTTTTTTAGTCCAGTGACTTCAAAATGATAAGTGTGAATGTCTGCAATCAAAAATGTTTCCCCTTTTAAAATGCTGGGGCTATTTTTGTTTCAGTCCCTACACTTCACATGGTAACAAGCCTGGTATCTCTGTCTTGCCATATCTGTGCCTCAGACTCTAGTGGCTGTGTCTCACACACACAATAGTAGTTGCTTTTTTTTGGAAAATGACCTACAGCAAGTAGTCGCTTTTAAAAGCAAATTGTGATCTTTTCTCCCAATGTAATCTTGCATATTTCATTGGAAACCACACTTCTTTCACATACCCAAGTTGGTCTTTGAGCAAGTTAAGAAAATACAATGTATTTCTTAACAGAGGTGATCTGTAAGCAAATTCTAATTTGTAAGTTAGCTACTTTGAGCAACGCGTTGTCAATTCTTTCAGGTGTCGGGGTATAAAACAGTCATTTGTAAATTCACTAATCCAAACAGGGTCTAAACTAATCTTTACCCTTTCCAAATGCTCAAGGAAAGCAAGGAGAGAAACCTAGTAGTGAGAAGTCTGATTTATTTAACATTCTCAAGCTGCTTGGCTCTGAGTCAGGTATATAAAGTTACTTCTTGGAACTGAGTCAATTTGAGATGATATATATACATTCAGTCTCTAAAACGCACTCATTAACTTCAGATCCCAGGTTTCAGAACTTTGGGAGCCTCTATTTCCACAGCTGGCCTCCTTCCAGAGGAAGAAAGACACTCACGTCACCATGTCCTCTGCTGGTATTGCTTATCTTTACAGATATTTACAATAAATGGGTGCCGTAGCAGGTTGCCTGGCACTGTGGAGACCCGCGCCCTCCCTGTGGTCACTTTGCCGATAGTCTCTGAATTAAGCCTGGCTTGGGAGGCAATTTCTACTAAAAGGACCAAGCCCGGGGATGAGGCAATGCCGAGACTGGAGGGGGTTGTCAGAGAGTCTTGGCTCTGCCCTGTCCTTCCCTGGGGGGCTCCAGCCTTGTCGTCCAGCCCCTTTTAGCCTTAGTTCCCCCACCTGCAAAACGAGGGCACTATTGTCTCTCTCCTAGATGGAATGTTGACAACCAAGCTGCAAAGGAAGAGTACCTAAATTTAGCCACATGAGAGGTAGCCAAGGAAACTATTCTTACTATTATTTCTGTTTTAATTTTTTTTTGAAATAGAGTCTCACTCTGTCACCCTGGGTAGAGTGCTATGGTGTCATAGCTCCCAGCAACCTCAAAGTCCTGGGCTCAAGTGATCCTCCTGTCTCAGCCTCCCGAGTAGCTGGGACTTCAGCTACCACCACCACCACACCCGGCTAGTTTTTCTATTTCTGGTAGAGACAGGGGTCTTGTTCTTGCTCAGGCTGGTCTCAAACTCTTGAACTCAGGCAATCCACCCACGTCGGCTTCCCAGACTGTTAGGATTACATGTGTGAGCCACTGTGCCAGCCAACTATTGTTATTATTAAACTGCCAACAAATTTGGTCAAACTGGTTTCTGCCTCTGGCCCTAGGTTTTGACATTCACCCCCCATCGCAGCCCCAGGTAAATCATGTTCTGAGCACTTCCCTGTGACCTTCCACCGGACTGACATGACCCCCAGGTTCATCCTATGTCCGAGGTCAGAAGCTTTACTGATTGCACAGCAGCCAGAAGCACAACCCTGCTTCCTTTCCTGTGGCTTCTGAAGGGCTGAGAGGCGTAGCGCTGCCAGTGAATGAGGCTGATCACAGGACATCAGGGTGGCTAGGAGCCTGGTGTCTGGGCTTGAATCCTGGCTTCATTCCCGGTGTGAGTCTTTATGTAAGTCACCTTCTCCGGACCTCAGTTGCCTCACCTGTAAAGTGGGGATAAGTGAATAGTACTATTCCCTAGGGTAGTGGGAAGATTCAATGCTGATGGCATCTCCCAGGCCTGTGGGGACCAAGTACCATAAATTGGGTGGCTTAGGACAACAGACATTAATTGTCCCACAGTTGTGGAGGTCAGAAGTTGAGATGTTGGCGGGGCCATGAGCCCCTGACAGCCCCAGGGGAGGGCCTGTTGTAGCGCCTTTCAGCCTCCGGTACGGAGGGCAGATGTTGGTCGGCGTGCGGGTGCCCATCTTCTCGCTGAGTCTGCTCTCTCTGTGTGTCTGTGTCGTGCCCACATTTCCCCTTCCAGAAGGAAGGGGACCAATCATGCTGGATCAGGCCCCATGCCACTGACCTCATCCCAATTTGATGACATCTGTAAAGACCCAGTTTCCAAGGAAGGTCGCGTTCAGAGGACTTCAGCTTATCTTTTTGGGGAAGACACAATTTGACTCATAACAGAGGCACTTAGAACAAACCCTGGAATATAGCACGCGTTACATAGGCTTGACGACTTTGATCTCTAATACTCACTGCAGGGAAGTATTATTATTCCCATTTCAGAGAGAGAAAAATGGAGGCTTTGAGAAGTTAGGATCAGTCACAATTCCCACATCTAGAAAGCTGGAGAACCCCTACCCAAACCAGTCTGTCTGACCACATTCCTCTCATCTCCCCACTGTGTCCCACAGCCGGACAGATCCAGCACAGCCCCTCGTAAGGAATATCCCCTTCCTTCTCCCTTAGAGGCCAGTTCCTCTAAGAAGCCACCCTCCCCATCCCACAGCTGCAGCTGCTCCTGTCCTGGGTTCTCACCATGCTTTGTGCTCCTTTCCACCGTGATTGGGAAATAGGAAAAAAATAAAATAAAGGATGCTTTCTGTAGCTATGATTAGGGACACCAGATCAAGAATAGGACATTCAAATAATTTTTTTTAGTACAAGTATGTCTCATCCAATATTTGGGACATACAGTAAAAAAAGTTATTGTTTATTTGAAATTCAAATTTAACTGGAAGTTTTATATATTATACACACACACACACACATATTTTTTTCTTTCTTCATTCTTTTTTACCTTTATCTCTCCTTCCTTTCTTCTGACCCTTCCTCCCACCCTCCCGTCTCTCCTTTCTTCCTTTTATTCTTTTGCTAAAATAAACCTGGCAAGCCTGAGGCAAATGGATCCCTTGAGCTCAGGAGTTTGAAACCAGCCTGAGCAAGAGTGAGACCCCGTCTATACTGAAAATAGATAAACTAGCCAAGCACGGTGGCGTGTGCCTGTAGTCCCAGCCACTCGGGAGGCTGAGGCAGGAGGATCGTTTGAGCCCAGGAGTTTGAGGTTGTTGTGAGGTCTGACACCATGGCACTCTAGCCAGGACAATGGAGTGAGACCCTGTCTCAAAAAAAAAAAAAAAAAGTTAAAATAAAGAAATAAAATAAAATAAACAAGGCAACCCTAACTATAATGGCCTTCTAAAGTTGATGGTTCCTATTCAAAAATACACAAAAAGAGGACTGATTATGATACACCTTATAATCACTATGTTTGTGCTCATTATTCAGATGAGAACATTGAGGCTTCAAAGAGTCCAAAATCATGCAAATGTGAATACTAGAGCTTGTGCTTGAACCTCTGAAATATGACTCCAAGACTAGTTCCCTTCTCTGCTATTATCCACACTAAGCCGTGAGCTGGTCAAAGACAGGGATGGTATCTTTTGATCTTTACATGCCTAGAATGTAAGCATTATTATTATTATTATTTTGAGACAGAGTCTCACTCTGTCACTCAGGGTAGAGTGCTGTGGCATCATAGCTCACAGCAACCTCAAACTCCTGGGCTCAAATGATCCTCCTGCCTCAGCCTCCTGAGTACTTGGGACTAAAGGCACCTCCAACACACCAGCTAGTTTATTTTTAGTAGAGATGGACTGTTGCTCTTGCCCACGCTGTTCTCCAACTCCTGAGCTCAAGCAATCCATCCACGTCCGCCTCCCAGAGTGCTGGGATTACAGGTGTGAGCCACCCACCATATCCAGCCTAGATGTCCATTGTTAAAGGAAATTTATGACACTTATTAAATTATTTATGACACTTATTAAAGGAAATTTATGGTTCCGCCTTAAAGGTAAGGCAGACATCCTTTAAGGCGGAACCACTGTGGTTAAGTCTAGAGAAGGCCAGGGAGTCATGCGGTGGGGAGGGAATTGGGGTCTACTCCAAACACAAGGACAAGCGGGGAATAGCAGCCAAGGAGGAGTCTTGGGGGCAGTGACGGGACAGGCTACACAGGGAGGAGGGGATTCTGGACAGACCAACTCAACAGAACTCTTGCCGGAAGCAGACAAGACATACACGTCAAGGGTGGAGGCTTTCAGCTAAATGACTTGGTAGGATTCTTGCTCAAACTGGGCTTTGCAAGGACAGAGAGGGATTCCCAACATTGGAGCTAGTTGAGCAGAGGGGATAGATCAAGTCAGGTTGAGGAGAAAGACCTTGAGACCATCAGTTACAGATAAGACAGGCTGATTCTCCATTTTCTCCCAGGACGCGAAGTCCAGCTGTTTCTCAGATAGTTTGGGAACATACAACATGGTACAGAGGCTCATGGGTGCTTGCCAAGAAACTTCCGGTGATGGTCACTGCAACAGAACACCGTTGAATAAGAGTCTGAGGAATGAAACCTGAAGGTTTAACATCCTGCCCCATTCATAGCTCCACGTTTGGGAGTGATTCCAAATTTCAAACACCACCACCACCACCACCACCCCGTTGCCATTTAAGGAAGGAAGAGCAGAAATAGACATTCCTTGCATAGTACCAGAAAACCACCTGAGGTTTGTGGTTTACAAGGAAATCAGGGAAGTTTCACCTCCAGCCTTCAGCAAAGGGTCCAAATAAGCAAACTGCGGTGACGCTCTGTTTGGAAAGCACAAACTGCAGACGAATGGAGATTTGCAGATGCTTAAAAATAGACGGGGGTCAGGCAGGAATACGGAGATGAGAGCTGTGGGCCGCAGAAGCCACATTGTGTCTTGTCCTGTCCACCACCACCTCTACGCAGGTAATGAAAAGGAAAGAGCAAGAGAGACACAGCGTGGGGAGGGAATCAGCCCAATAGCCGGGACAGTGAACGTGCAGACTCCCAGCCTTACTATATTCCTGGGCAGGGAAATCAGCTCAGCTGGGAGAGAAGATTCTGAGCCACCATCCTCCCACTGGCCTCCAGGAAAAGTGACTTGGACCCTCCTAGCTAGATCCACCAAAAAATAAAACTGGCCTGACACGATGGCTCACACCTGTAATCTCAGCACTCTGGGAGGCTGAGGCAGCTGGATCGCGTGAGGTCAGGAGTTCGAGATAAACCTGAGCAAAAGGAAGACCCCGTCTCTACTAAGAATAAAAAAACTAGCTGGGCATGGTGGCAGGTAGTCCCAGCTACTAGGGAGGCTGAGGCAGGAGCATCGCTTGAGCCCAGGAGTTTGAGGTTGCTGTGAGCTGTGATGATGCCAGGACAAGGTGACAGAATGAGACTCTGTCTCAAAAACTAACTAAATAAAAATAAATAAATAAATAAATAAATATGGACAGTGCCTGTGGCTCAAAGGAGCAGGGCACTGGCCCCATATACTGGAGTGGCAGGTTCAAACCCAGCCCCAGCCAAAAACTACAAAAAAAAAAAAAAGATAAATAAAATAAGTAAATAAAACCAATTTTCTAAACAGAAGCCTGAGGTGACCTACCTATTAAAAGAGCATCAAGGAAATTTTCTGATAGAATGTTCTCTCACTGTCTGTCTGTCTGTCTGTCTCTCACGCACATGCACACATGATCCAGTCCTACATCAGCTCCACGACCCATACGAAGCTCCTTATAACTTTCTACCCAGACAGCAAAATCTAAGAAAAGTAAGTTTGGATACGTCAGGGTCCAGAGTGCTTAATACAAGTGTTGAAAAGAAAGACGGAAATGTTATCAAATGACATCGTGGTGATTGTGCGTTACATACATACAGAGAGTAAGAACTTCACAAGTCATGTTTGAATACAGCACCTTGTAAAACCCGCATCCAGGAAGCCCCGTGTACCTCTGGGTTTCACGCGTTTCTCCTAAAATGGTCCCAACAGTTCAGACTTGGAAGCAGAGATGCCTGTACTCGCCCACTCAGCGTCCTTCCCCATCCTTCCCCTATCTGATCCCCCAGCCAGGCCTTACCCAGGGATTCTCTCAGAGACTCTTTGGAGGCTTCCCCACTCCCTCCCCACTTTGCACTTGCTGGGTCCCCTGCCTCCAGGTGAGACGCCCTCCTGCACTCAGCCTGTCCCCAGAGGACCCATGTCTGCATGGATAGTACTATGATTATCTTGCTTTGTGAAAAGAATGAGTAAGCATCAATAGGATGGTAAAAGTGTTTGGTATGAAATGCATTTTTTTTTAGAGACAGAGTCTCTCACTTTTTTTTTTTTTTTTTGTAGAGACAGTCTCACTTTATCACCCTCGGTAGAGTGCCATGGCGTCACACAGCTTACAGCAACCTACAGCTCTTGGGCTTAAGCGATTCTCTTGCCTCAGCTTCCCGAGTAGCTGGGACTACAGGTGCCCACCATAGCGCCCAGCTATTTTTTTGTTTTGCATTTCGGCCGAGGCCGGGGTTGAACCCGCCACCTTCGTTATATGGGGCTGGCGCCCTACTCGCTGAGCCACAGGAGCCGCCCTGAAATGCATTTTTTTTAATTTATTTTTTTGAGATAGAGTCTCACTCTGTCACCCTGGGTAGAGTGCTGTGGCGTCATCACAGCTCACAGCAACTTCAAACTCCTGGGCTCAAGCAGATCTCCTGCCTCAGCCTCCCCGAGTATCTGGGACTACAGGCGCCCACCACCACGCACAGCTAATGTTTCTATTTTTAGTATTGACAGGGTCTCGCTCTTGCTGAGGTTGGTCTCAAACTCTTGAACTCAAGGAATCCACCTGCCTCAGCTTCTCAGAGTGCTGGGATTGTAGGTGAGCCATTGCCGTGAATAAAGAAAACAGATAACTTTTACTTATAAGAGGGGCTCCCATAATGTTATTAAAATTTGATATGCTAAAAAAGATACATAGTTGAACCAATAAGAAGTGGGCCCTGACTTTAATGAGTAATTAAAACATGATAGGAATTATCCTCAGCAACAGAGTGGGACCATCAGGATTCTCAAATTAGAGCAGCAACCTGGGCTCCTTCTCAGCACCAGCCCCAGATCCAGGTTCACCGTCTCATTTATGCAGAGGATGCTTCGTTGAGTAGCAAATTACAAGCCACTGGGGGATGGAGACCACATTTGTTCAGACTGGAATCTCTACACCCATCACAGTTTGTAATACCTGCAATAGCATTTATCAAATGGTGGTTGAAGGAATAACTAAAAATAGTATGTTCTTTAACCATGGGAGAAATCGATCTCTGTTTTCATTTTATTTTATTTATTTTAAATTTTATTACTCCATGTGTGAATGCTTTGGCCAAGGTCAAAAGAACCAGCCCTGCAGCTCTGGGTGAGAACCGTTTTCTGTGGTTTCCTCGGTTATCCTTGCGAAGCCAGGTTGCGGAATGCCTTGCTTTTTGTGACAAAAGAAAGGTTTGTCTATGATACTTTTAGTGTCCCAATTTTCAAGGTAGTACTTTATGATTTTCTCTTTGTTTTTTTCAAGAATAAAATGTTGGCTGAAGGGGAGGGGAGAAGAAACAACAACAGCAAAACAAACAAGAACGAGTGAGTCACTTTGAGAACATGGTTAGGGAGCTCAGAAGAGCGCGCTTCGTCCTGGCGCCAAATGACACTCTTGAAAATTGCAGCAATTTCTGATGCCCTTGCCAATGTTTGTGTTATTTTTACTTTAAAGATGTAACAGATTGCTCTGAAATAAATAATTTAAGCCTAATGTTTCAAAAGAGTCCAAGTGCTCGCATCTTTCATTCCTGGCTTGTCTGCTGGGACTAAGTTGTGCCTAACAGACCCACCCTCCTCTCCGTATGTAATGCTCCATTTGGAGGGCTGTTTTCCTCCTTTGTCAAAGTTGAATCTGTTTGTCGCCACTGTGCTCCAAATGTTGGGGGTTGTATAGCACTGAAGCGAAGCGATAACTCATGCCAGAAAGGAGAGAGTAACCTCCACAACACCTGAATTTCTGATCTCATGGGAAGGGGTTCTGGAAGGCTGTGGGTAAGTACCTAACCCAAGCCTCGGGTGAAGCCAAGGATTCTGACTCATACTTAGATTTTAAGCCATGAACAGAGCGTACAGCATCCTCCATGTAACTGAAACGACTCAGACTTGAGAGATCAACTTCACCCGAAATGACCCCCCAACCAGTAAGTGGACATCTCAATGGATCATTTGCCTTGGTGGCACAGTTTAAGAAAGGTAAAACATGTATAATTTTAAAAAAACCCAAAAGCAAATCTTTATGCTGTTCTGTACTCCCTAAAGGACCATGAACCACTTTTATAATCAGGAAACAAAAATAAAAATTAAAAGGACCAGGCTGGGTGCAGTGGCTCCAGCCTGTAATCCAAGCACTTGGGAGGCTGAGGCAGGAGGATCGCCTGAGTCCAGGAGTTTGAGGTTGCTGTGAGATATGATGATGCCATAGCACTCTACCCAGGGCAAGGGAGCGAGACTTTAGTCTCCAAAAAAAAAAAAAAATTAGAAGAACCAAGGCAATTAACTTACGGCTTTGGGCTCTTCTTGATGCAGGCCGCCATTGTGAGGTGCACCAGATGGTCGGGAACCACATGTGGGATGCCAGCACCAACACGTCCTTCGAGATCGGTGTCAACAGGGAGAGTCTGATGCCGCTCTGGTGGAACGGGTCAGAGCCTCTGTGGGTCACTCTGACCAAGGCCAAGAGGAAGGTCTACATGTACTACTGGCCAGGTGAGTGCCGACATCAGACCCCCAAACTGCCCATCTCAAACACCATGGCGTCTCCAGGGATAACCAGTGTAGCATTTGAAAACCCAGTTAGAGCTTTAAAAAATGGGATCTTTATTTTAAAAAATTGTTGTATGGGCACGTTTTTAAAAAAAAATTTTTTTTTGAGACAGAATTTCGTTCTGTTGCCCTGGGTAGAGTGCTGTGGCATCATCATAGCTCACAGCAACCTCAAACTCCTGGACTCAAGCGATCCTCCTGCCTCAGCCTCCCAAGTAGAGGTGCCCACCACCCAGCTAGTTTTTCTGTTTTTAATAAAGACAGGGTCTCCCTCTTGTTCAGGCTGGTGTCGAACTCCTGAACTCAAGGGATCTTCTCACCTCAGCCTCTGAGAGTGCTGGAATCATAGACTTGAGCCACTGTGCCCAGCCAAAATTTTTGTTTTGGACACCCTAACATCAGGCCAGACTCAATACTATTTCTTGATTCTCTCGGTTCAGCAATATTGCTGTGGGGGCGGGGGGTGTCTTATGCTTTTCTTTCACATGCAAAATTTTAGATTCTTATTTGCCTTAGCGAAGAATTTGGTGTACTGTTTCTATAGATTTCTGAGCTCCTCTCAAAAATATAAAGTCCTCACAACCTCTCGGTAGTGCCTTAAGTGAAGTCCCTTTGAATTAAGGCTCCCCTTGCACATCCCAGATCAGTGAGGAAAATAGAGGGGGTGTTCTCAGGATGCTCTCAGTCTTGGAGGCTTAGTGTCTGTGCTTAGGGAAGAGGGGATTCCGTGTAACACCATAACAAGCTACCAGTGTCTTTGCATGAGTGGGATTCGTTCTACAGGCAAACAGACAACTTGAGTTTCCTGTGCGCGTGGGTGGACACATTTTTTTCCTAATCTTTTTTTTTTTTTTTTTTTTTAATTCTTTTAAATTGTTTTAAATTTCAGATTAATATTAAGATACAAACAATTAGGTTACAACATTTGCCTTTGTTAGGTAAGGTTCTTGTTGTACTTGTGTCCCGCACCCAGGAGGTGTGCCATGTACCCTTACGTTAGGTGGGAGCTCACCCATCCCCCTCCCTCTTCCCCCTTCTCCCTCCCTCTTCCCTTCCCCCCCAACTTGAATCGAATTGAGTTTTTCTTCTGTGTGAGCGTCTATTAGTTCATCTATTGGGTTCATATTAGTGTTGAGTACATTGGATACATGCTTTTCCATTCTTGGGATGCTTTACTAAGAAAAATGTCTTTCAACTCCACCCTAATTCTTTATTTTTTTGTTGAGACAGTGTCTCACTCTGTCACCCTGGGTAGAGTGCTGTGGTATCATCATAGCTCATAGCAACCTCCGATTCTTGGGCTCAAGTGATCCTCCTGCCTTAGCCTCCTGAGTAGCGGGGACTACTAGCACCCACTACCACGTCTGCCTAGGTTTTCCATTTTTAGTAGAGATGGTCTCACTCTTGCTCAGGCTAGTCTCCAGCTCCTGAACTCAAGCAGTCCACCCACCTCAGCCACCTAGAGTGCTGGGATTACAGGCGTAAGCCAGGACTCCCTTATCTTACAAAGAAAGAGACTCAACTTTTCACAGAGGTGGACATTAGGTCAAGGAAGCACATTCATGGCCCGGCTTTTCAGCCAGGCTTGTGGTTGACAAGGTGTGAAGCTGAATGATTCTACTGCATTCTGAGGTCATTGTCAGCGGTATGGTTATCAACCAGTGTTTGCAGAAGTACAGAAGAGGGAATGGATTTGGCACCCCCTTAAAACAAATCCAAGGACCATCAAGATGAATAAAGCCCACCCTTCTGGTTAGTTTAACTTTCTGTATCTTGGAACTTCAGTCCTTCATGCTTTGAAGGGCACCCCACCCCACCCCCACACCACCTCCCCAGTACCCCACGGTGCTGCCATAAAGCGGGGGCAATTCTGAAATAGGGGCCGCCCACACGCCACACGTCTCTCCGCCTAGGTTCAGAGTGTGATTCCTTATCTCCTCTGGAGACTCCGAATGTATATATCACTGAGTATCCAAAAAACATCTGAAAGCATGAAAAATATCTTACTGTTCCTCCAAAATAGCTCCTTCAGGGCAAGAAGGGACTGATCACTTCCTTCAATTCACAGTTCAACTGCAAATGGGATGTGACAAAAATGCCTCCAGATCAGTTCTAGCTGAACAGTCAGCAGAGAAGATGCTAACCAGACATCCTCCCGAGTTTCCTGCATGGCCTTCACCGAGATTAGTTGAAGAGCTGGCTGCGTGGAAGTCTTCCCAGAAATAGAATAAAAAGTGTCTGTCCTGTAGACGCTGTCCAGGGCTTCAGAATGAATACATGACGTTGCCCCTGAGATCTGGCATCTCTGCTGCCCACCCAGAGGGGACTGCTCTGTGTTCCGCAGCTCCTCCTGGGGGACAGTCACAGACTCCTGCCGTTCTTCCTCTGTCTGTTCACTTAGCGTCCTCCAGCCCCAGCCGGCAGCCGGGTGAGTGCTGACTTGTCTCCGCAAGGTTAAGTGCAGTGCAGGGGTGTTTCTTCTAATCATGACTTGACTTTATTTTTCTTCTTAAATCCTCCGTTTCCTCCCCCACTCCCCACAGGACATTGCACAGACTTCTCCATGAGGCCTGGAAAATCGCCATTGCTTTGGTGAGCTGGGATATGACATTTAGAGCCTCCCCACTTAGTCAACATTTGGAAGTACAGTTTAGGCTGGGCCCAAGGGCTCACCCCTATAATCCCATCACTCTGGGGGTTTAGGCAGGAGGATCACTTGAGCTCAGGAGTTCAAGATCAACCTGAGCAAGAGCAAGATGCCATCTCTACTAAAAATAGAAAAACTATCTGGGCGTTGTGGCAGGTGCCTGTAGTCCCAGCTTACTGGGAAAGCTGAAGCAGGAGGGTCGCTTGAGCCCAGGAGTTTGAGATTGCTGTGAGCTATGCCACAGCACTCTACCCAGGGCAACAGAGTGAGACTCAGTCTCACCAAGAAAAAAGCAAAGCAGTTTAGAAGTGGCAGTAGTTTTCTTGCCAGGCAAATAAAGCAGCAGGCTGAAAAACTGATGGTAGTAAAGATTCCAAGATGGTTAATATTGCCAGCAGACCGTTTAGCGCTGCACCTAATGGGCCTGATGAGCTGTGCAGACAGAAATGGGCCTCAGCAAATGATCCCAGGCCCTCAATTAAAGATTGCTTTGGGAAGGCCCAAGCAAATCAGCCAGCAACTGTACGGGTCTGGGACCCAGTAGCGTTCTGTAAAAGACAAGAACTTTGTGTGCATTCTTCATGAAGTGTATCCCCTCACCCTATCCTTCTAGTTTGATGCCACGGGAGTTTTATTGAGGGAGGAAAGGAAGAGGGTCCAATAATTATTATTTCCTATCAGAGAGCAACCCAAAGTGGAGAGGGATGACTTGAAGAAGGAGGAAAAATAGAGAATGCAGGAATTATTCTTCTAAGACATTGCATGGAAATAGTTTGATTTTCTTGGATTATCAGTGCTACCTTATATGATGGCAGCATTTTTTAAGTTTATTCTGATAGCTATCATAAAAAAAAAAAAAGGAATAGATAATAACAAACCTTTATGAGTCTATGGTGAAGGGTCTGGAGTTTGAGTCCCTGCATCTTCCCGCATACATTTTGCAATGTCAACCTCCTTCAGCCAAGCAGCCAGGAAGACAAGGGTGCAACCCCTCACACGCAACCTCTAGGAGTGGGGGTGGGTCTGGGCTCTTCTCCTGGCTTCTTCCTATCCTGGGCAGGTGTTCGGGACAGTAAGACACCTTCTCTGCAGAGAAAGACATGCACCACTCAGCTTCCATGGCCCACTTTCCAGAAGTGGACTGGGTGGGGAGTTATCAAGTAAGGGTCAGACCCAGCCACTGTCACGTTTTAGTTGTTATTATAATCAAGGTGATTTCATCTGGGTAAGGAAGAGGCACAAGTTAGCTATTGGGGAGGAAGTGTGGTCACCTGTAGCCTCTTCCTCCTTCCTGGCCTAGTGGGTCCCTGACAACCTTCAGGGAGGTATCAGGCTGACCTAGTATGCACCCAAGCACAGGGGATGTTTGGAGGTTAGCATGCATAAGGATACATGGGTTAACACGACCAGTAAGTCACTGTACATGGCACCAAACATCTGAATAAAAACTTCGATTTTTTTCAGGCAAATATTTGACATTGCAAATAGAAGGGATCTGGATTTTTTTTTGAGACAGAGCTTCACTCTGTCACCCTGCGTAAAGTACCATGGCATCACAGCTCACTGGAACCTCAAACTCCTGGGCTTAATCACTCCTCTGCCTCAGTCTCCTGAGTAGCTGGGATTACAGGTGCCCACCATTACGCACAGCTAGTTTTTCTATTTTTAGTAGAGACAGGGTCTCGCTCTCACTCAGGGTGGTCTCAAACTCTTGAGTTCCCACCTTGGCCCCCCAGAGGGGATCTGGATATTCACTAAATTTTGGCATTAGACTATGAGATCTATGTAACTTTAGAACTGGAAGAGGCCTTACTTATAACATAGTTTTCTGGTTCTTACACTTGTAAAAAATTGATCAACACTATGGATCTCTTTTCTAAAAAAATACACCCACATATGCTCGTCTCACAATTTTGCACTCATGTAATATGGAAGACTACAGTGACGAGGACTGCCAAGTGGGCTTTGACGTGCTAACACATACGTGCCTATGTCAGCAAATTGATTTGATGTTTTTATGCAATGGAAACATATGCTTAAAACTCATCACAATATCAAACAAAACCTAAACTCTTGTAATTCATGCTGTCTGGCCCGGGTAGGCTTGGGTCAGAATTCTGTAAACCTCTTTGGGCTGAGTGTACCTTGCATCATTTCCTCTGTTAGTAATTTTGGCAAGGTCTGCCCTGCTCCTATTGTCTGTGCCAGCAAGAAAAAAGGTTACGAATTCCCATTTCAAGTGTGAGATCGTCTCCGAAGATGTGATCTTCAGAAGCATTCTGCAGGATTTTCTAGGTGTCGACCATTTCTGCTGCAGAGAAATTGAGGAGGAGCTGCCTCTCTGGCCTGCTGTCTGCCCAGGGCCAGTCTTTTTCTGCAGGACAAAGTGTTGGGCAAAAGAGCGTTCGGCATTATGTTTTGATTAGAACACCTTAAAGAGCGCTCAACTACAACTTGGACTCTATCTAACAAATGCAAACAATGATCCTAACCATCTGTACCCTTATATTAATCTGAAAATTTTTTCTTTTGTTTGTTTGTTTGTTTAGCAGGCCCTGGCCAGGTTCAAACCTGCCAGCCCCAGTGCACAGGGCTGAGGCTCTAATCATTGAGCTATGGGTGCCCAGCCCAATATGAATTTTTTTTAAAAAGAACACTTTAGGCTTGGTGCCCGTAGCACAGTGGTTATGGCGCCAGCCACATACACCGAGACTGGCGGGTTTGAACCTGGCCCGTGCCAGCTAAACAACAATGACAACTGCAACAAAAAATAACCAGGCGTTGTGGTGGGTGCCTATAGTCCCAGCTAATTGGGAGGCTGAGGCAAAAGAATTGCTTAAGTCCAAGAGTTTGAGGTTGCTGTGAGCTGAGTGCCCCACGGCACTCTACCAAGGGCAACATAGTGAGACTCTGTCTCAAAAAAATTAAAAAAAGAACATTTTAAGGACATCTAAAGTGTTGGAAAGGACATCTAGGGATAAACTTCCGTCCTTCACAAATCATAGCAAATCCCTTTTTTCACAAGACATCTTTAAAAAGTGTGTCCCAAGACCCTGCATTAGTTCTTGGGAAATAGCCATGAGCAAAAGCAGACCCGGGCTGTCCCTACCCTGCACCCTCACCCAGTGAGGGAAACTAGTAAGCTAATACTAACCCAAATAATTGTGAAAGCACAATAATTAAAAGTGCAATAGTCGGCTGGGCGTGGTGGCCCACATCTGTAATCCTAGCACTCTGGGAGGCCAACACAGAAGGACCCCTTGAGCTCAGGAATTCAAAACCAGCCTGAGCAAGAGTGAGGCCCAGTCTCTACTTAAAATAAACAAACTAGCCAGTGCCTTGTGGCAGGCGTCTATAATCCTAGCTACTCAGTAGGAGGACTGCTTGAGCTCAGGAGTTTGAGGTTGCTGTGAACTATGACACCAGAGCACTCTACTCAGGGCCACAGAGTGAGACACTGTCTCAAAAAAAAAAAAAAAGAAAGAAAGAAAGAAAAAGGGCAATAATGACAAGCACATTACATGATGACATCATCAGATAAGGGGTCTGGTTCCACCTGAGAAGGTTGACAAAGGTGTCCCGAAAGCGCCAGGAGTTAACATCTGATCGCAGGGCTGAGAGGGGTGGGGGTGTCTGGAGAGGAGCATGAAGCCTGGACGCCAAGGAAGGGCGATGGCTCAGGACACTGGCAGAGAGGAGGACGAGTGTGGTGAGGGTGCCACGGACAGGGGCTCAGACCAGGACGGACTCTGCGAGCCGAGCTGAAGAATTTGTCCCCATCCTGAGAGGAACGAGGGATCCCTGGAAGGTTTTACAGAGAAAATGATCGCCTCAGACTTGCTTTTGAAAAACCTACTCTGCTGCAAGGGGCAGGATGGGACAGAGGCAGCAGGGGGATGGAGAAGGGGCCACCAACCAGTCGGAAAATTATTGCAGGCACCTGGGAAGGAGAAGAGCACAGCCGGACCCAGGGACGGGAGGGGAGGGGAGGTGGGGGGAGAGGTGGCCAGAGTGGAGGCCACTCAGGGTCAGACTGAGTTTGAGCAAAAGCCTGAGCAGAGTGACAGGTGGCCTTGGGCTCTGGCTCGCAGAACGGTGGGGGTGATGATTCTCCACTGAGATTAGGCCACTGAAAGAGAGCAGTCCGGAAGCAGGGAGACAGTGACTCTGGGAGCCTCTGGGACATGCAGCCGGCTGGGGCCCAGAGAAGAGGGTGAGACAGGGAAATGCGACCCATGGGCGTGTGCGAGGCCAGTGAGTCTGTGGGTGTGGAGCAGCTCGCCCAGGGACAGTGCCGACTCGGAGAGACGAGGGTCCCGGATTCAGCCTGCAGGGGACCTAATTTTACTGAGCAGATGGAGGAGGCTGAGCCTGCAAAGGAAAGCGAGAAAGAGCAGCTTCGGATGCAGCAGAAAAGGAAAGGAAAGCGGCGTCACTGCTTAGGAATCCACGTGAGAGGCAGGGAAAGGCGCTTCTGAGAAAGCAAAGCTGTGACATCTGTCACAGAGCCCCAAAGAGTGCTGTCGGACAGCAGGGAGCGGGCGTGGTGGGCGCCCAGTGACACATGGGGGCTGCAAAGAGGGCCTGGGGCTTACTGGGCATCACTGGCAAGCTCGGAACTTCGTAGCTGTCCAATGGCTTTAGCGTTATCAACTTTGACTTTTTTTATAGGAAGGATGGATTGCTTTTGTAGCAAGAAAAACAATGAGGGTGGCTCAGAGCCTGTGGTTCAACGAGCTAAGGCACCAGCCACGTACACCTGAGCTGGTGGGTTCGAATCCAGCCTGGGCCCACCAAACAACAATGACGGCTGCAACCAAAAAATAGCCGGGCTTTGTGGCAGGCGTCTGTTGTCCCAGCTACTTGGGAGGTGGAGGCAGGAGACTCGCTTGAGCCCAGGAGTTGGAGGTTGCTGTGAGCTGTGATGCCACGGTACTCTATCCAGGGTGACAGCTTGAGGCTCTGTCTCGAAAAAAAAAAACACAAAAAAAAACACAATGAGGGTTGTAATTTCTATACATCACTAGTAAAGCCCTGGGAAGTTGCTGGAAACAGAAATACAAAGAGAGGGCAGGGTGAGTCAACAGCAACAGATACAATAAACCAAAAAACTAGAAGCAGAGAATCATAAATATTTCTTTTAAATCATATTATTGCTTTGACCACATTCGTTGGCTAACCAAATTATTTTCAGGCCGGGCTCGGTGGCTCACACCTGTAATCCCAGCACTCTGGCAGGCCCAGGCCAGTGGATCGCTTGGGCTCAGGAGTTTGAGACCAGCCTGAGTAAAAGTGAGACCCCTATCTCTACTAAAAATGGAAAAACTAGCTGGGCATGGTGGCCTGTAGTCCCAGCTACTAGGAAGGCTGAGGCAGGAGGACGGCTTAGCCTAGGAGTTTGAGGTTGCTGCGAGCTAGGCTGATGCCATGGCATTCTAGACTACCTCAAAAAAGAAAAGAAAAGAGAAGAGAAGGAAAAAGAAAAGAAATAAAAAACCAAGTTATTTTCAGCCAAGATGGTCTGTTCCAAATTTATTTCAATATATGCATTTTATTCCAAATATTCTCAGCCATGGTGGGTGCACAATGAGGAATTCCTTGACCTCCCAGAGGTTTTCAATCCTTCACCTGCCCCGACTTCCCAGTGGTGCCGCAGAAGCTCATATGCTGAACCCTTTGGGAAAAGGGTTTCTCTGAAAAAAAAATTTGAATATCCCCTGGCATGCTGTTCACGGACTATTCCATAATGGTTCTCCGGTGTGGCCTCCACCCCAGACACACGGGACACAGTGTGAATGGGGAAGGAGCTGGCAGGGAGCAGCCTCTTCCTGGAAAAGTCCCCCTAAAAGCGAGACCGCTATCTCTACTAAAAATGGAAAAACTAGCTGGGCATGGTGGCCTGTAGTCCCAGCTACTAGGAAGGCTGAGGCAGGAGGACGGCTTAGGCCAGGAGTTTGAGGTTGCGGATACAATAAACCAAAAAACTAGAAGCAGAGAATGGAAGGGGAAGGGGTCCTGACCGGGGCAGCCCTGGCAGCAGGGCAGGAGGCAAAGGAAATGGTGCCCTGCCTCGGTGCCCCAGGCCTCGTATGGCTCTGCAGGGCTGAGGACATTGGAGTTCAGAGAACGGGCAGTGGGAAGTCATGAGCGGGGCTGCCTGGCTTTCTGACCGCAGTTCCATGCGAGATCCCCCTGTGTTCTGGCCACGTCCGGAGAGGGCCTGGGGCTGCCGAGCACCTGCTGGCCTTCCCAGAGCATCAGCTGGGGAGGGGGGCAGACTCCAAGGGGAGAGGCCCTGGCAAAGTGAGGAGGATCGCCGACTTGGCACGCTGAGTTGTCCTCAGGGGACAATGCCGGACTCCTGGGCTTTGGGTGGCTGAGGGCAGCCTGGGCCTATGCAACATTCTCTGTTGTCACTGAACCCCTCCTAGAGCAAGAAAGGTGGCTCGGGGGCCCCCGCCAGCCTCTGCTGAGCCTTTTCTGAGGCTGTGGGTCAGTATTTGTCAGAGGGTTTGGCTCTGGTGGGGCCGAGGGTTGGCCTCTGTGTTCAGAGACACGTGTCCCTCCCTGCCCATCCCTCCTTCTCCCCGGCTGTGCTCCTGCATGTGGGAGACTCAGGCAGGGGGTTTAAGGGCAGGAGCTGGAATATGGATCCCAGGTCACTTGAGCCACTGACCCACTGTGAGATTTGGGGACAGTCTTCCGCCCTTCTCCATTTCTTCCTCCTCCTCTCTCTGTGGACCATGCCCTCTGTTGCCAAAGCTGCAGCTTCAGATTACTCAGAGAATTCTAGAATAGGGAGAGGAGGCTGGTTCCAAGGAAGGGATGGACAGAGGCAGCGGCCACCAGGGCCATGGAGAAGGGGAGGAGGACAGCCTGACTCTTTCCTCTCTCAGGGTTTGGGGAACAGAAACCAATGGACAAATTGCTCAGGGACACTGGGGCCTGCAGAGCTGGGCTACTGTCCTAGGCCAAAGGGGCCACGGGTGCAGCAAGTCTGCAGAGCTGGCCCGCAGGCTGCCTTCCCAAAGACTGCAGAGAGAGGGTGTGTGGATCCCACACGGGACACAGAGAGGGGTGTGTGGATCCCACATGGGACACAGAGAGAGGGTGTGTGGATCCCACACGGGACACAGAGACAGAAAGAGAGGGTGTGTGGATCCCACACGGGACACAGAGAGGGGTGTGTGGATCCCACACAGGTCACACAGAGAGAGGGTGTGTGAATCCCACACAGGACACAGAAAGAGGGTGTGTGGATCCCACACGGGACACAGAGACAGAGAGAGAGGGTGTGTGGATCCCACACGGGACACAGAGAGAGGGTGTGTGGATCCCACACGGGACACAGAGAGAGGGTGTGTGGATCCCACACGGGACACAGAGACAGAGAGAGAGGGTGTGTGGATCCCACACAGGACACAGAGAGAGGGTGTGTGGATCCCACACGGGTCACAGAGAGAGGGTGTGTGGATCCCACACGGGACACAGAGAGAGGGTGTGTGGATCCCACACGGGACACAGAGAGAGATTGTGTGGATCCCACACGGGTCACAGAGAGAGGGTATGTGGATCCCACACGGGACACAGAGAGAGGGTGTGTGGATCCCACATGGGACACAGAGAGAGGGTGTGTGGATCCCACACGGGACACAGAGAGGGGTGTGTGGATCCCACATAGGACACAGACAGAGAGAGAGGGTGTGTGGATCCCACAGGAGCCACACAGAACACAGAGAGAGGTTGTGTGGATCCCACACAGGACACAGAGAGAGGGTGTGTGGATCCCACACGGGACACAGAGACAGAGAGAGAGGATGTGTGGATCCCACACGGGACACAGAAAGAGGGTGTGTGGATCCCACACAGGACACAGAGAGAGGGTGTGTGGATCCCACACGGGTCACAGAGAGAGGGTGTGTGGATCCCACACGGGACACAAAGAGAGGGTGTGTGGATCCCACACGGGTCACAGAGAGGGGTGCGTGGATCCCACACAGGACACAGAGAGAGGGTGTGTAGATCCCACACGGGTCACAGAGAGGGGTGCGTAGATCCCACACGGGACACAGAGAGAGGGTGTGTGGATCCCACACAGGACACAGAGAGAGGGTGTGTGGCTCCCACACGGGACACAGAGACAGAGAGAGAGGGTGTGTGGATCCCACACAGGACACAGAGAGAGGGTGTGTGGATCCCACACGGGACACAGAGAGAGGGTGTGTGGATCCCACACGGGAC
>CAUYON010150028.1:0-22687 GCA_963573935.1 Arctocebus calabarensis
TGTAGTCCCAGCTACTGGGGAGGCTGAGGCAAGAGAATCGCTTAAGCCCAAGAGCTGGAGGTTGCTGTGAGCAGTGTGACGCCACGGCACTCTACCCAGGGCGATAAAGTGAGACTCTGTCTCTACAAAAAAAAAAAAAAGAGTTGTCCTTCCCTTCCCAAGAGAAAGGGAATGTGTTCACGTATTGTTGGAATGGACAGTAAGGACTAAGGGAAGAGGGCTAGAAGATGGCTTATTTTTCTGGATAATAGTGTCTTATTTAGATACTAAATAGTATAGATAATTTAAAATTAAGGAAGGATAAATTCTAAGGAAGTCATTAAGCTAAAGAAAAGCAGTGATGCTAATAAGCTAGTATTATACTAAAGAATTGACCCACTTAGAGTTGGACACTAATTAGTGCCAAGAGGTTTGTAAATTACTTTATTTTAATAACTCTTTTCTGTTTAGGGGTGTACATTTTTCCATACCTTTCACACGTTTTTAACAACATCTACCAAGCAGTAATAATTAGCATATCTCTTACTACAGAGCAAATTAGTTACATTAAGGGGAAGACACAGCCAACACAGTAATAATCTGGCTTTCTATTAAGAAAGATCTCCTAATTGCAACTTGGAAACATCTCTGAAAATGATTGAGAACAGCATTTTAGACATTCAAAGCCCTATTTTTTCAGGCAAAGATAAAACCCAATTTTGTGGGGAAACCTTTCCCAATACCCAATTACCTTTAGTGTTAGCTCAGCAAAGCTGTAAGGATCACTGCACCCACACCTCGATTCACAGCTCCTGGCTTGTGTGTGGAAAGCCTACCTTCTAATAGGCCAAGTGTTACCCTGCAATATTCATTACATTTACTGAGAGTTTTTGGATGGTGATAGTGGCAAAGAGCTGAAAACGTGTAGTGTTCACAAGTACAGGATGTTTCCTACACAGAGAATGAATAAGAAGGAATCATCTGAGCTTGCATGGAAAGGTAAGCACAGCATTCTAAAGCAAGCCAACACCTTCCACAAAATACTAGAATATCTCAGTGAGCATAAGGAAGGGAGTTTGATTGCACTAATCATGCAGAGCAAGCATGTGTTGAAGATAGAAGAGGTTCCGCTTAGTCCAGTATCTTGAGTAAGATGAGTGAAGATCCCAGGCCATCTTCACCTTGCTTAATTCCCTGGGTCACTGTGTGTTGCAAATAGTCCGTTTTCAATCAAAGTCAAGGGGGCTACTGCAAAAGAAATACCCAAAACACACACACAAAAAAACCCAATGAGGGCCTGCATAAACCCATTCATCACAAAATCACTAAAAGCTTCTGCTTTTTTCTATATTTTCCACTATGCATCTGCTATTAGATAAGCATTTCACAAAAGAAAATGATCATAGCCCCATGCAAGCAGTTCCAATATATCTGTACCCTCAAGTTTTTCCCGCATTGAGACAAGGAAGGTTTGTGAAGCAGGACAGGGAAAGCAAACCAACAGTACAATCACCTTCCTTGCTTGGTCTCTCAGACCTACAACACAGCAAAGAACTCTAGTAAGTGGAAGCAAAGTATCTAAGAAAGAAAATGTCAAATTTATATGCATCATATAGCAACTCTAAGAATAGGCACTGGGATTCAACAGAGTGGTTTGGTCAAGGGTCTTAAGCATTGTGTGTACTTACGCTCCTTCTTCTCTTAAGAGAGCCAAAAATTTTCTCACACGGTATTCAGTATCCATCTAAATGCATCAGAAGACATGAAAAAGGCGGGTTAATGGTACCTTCTAATATGCTCTTAAGTCATCCCATGGAAGTGACTGGTTTCACACTCATATCAGTGCTCTGCTGAGTCACAGGTGTTAACTGTTCATTGACCAGTATCTAACACATAACAAAGCAGATTATGTCACTCAGGATAAGTGAATGGGACTGCTGCGCGTGGAGAGTCACCGTGCCCTGGATTCCAGAGGACCTGAGCCAGCTGATTATCACAGGCACCTTGGCTAAGTGTGCCCTGAATGGCACGCTGGTGTGTAGATGCATGATGTGCCTGGGAGACTGGATGGGGGCCATTCACAGGGTGCAATTGATATCCAACTCATCTAAGGTGTTAAATTCATAAAAGTCAGACCAAACTTGAAGAAACCAAATTGAGATTATTAAACACTAAAAAAAGCTCATTAACTGTATATAAACAACAATTTAGCTTTTCTTAGCTTTAGTATCCCTTGCATAATTTCTTCTTTGCAATTAATAAAAAAAGTTGCGCTAAGACTAAAAAATGAAAGAGTATTACTGATTTCTTTGGTATAATTTCTGGATAACCTGGGTTTCCTATGAGTGAGAACATGTTACAATTCTAAGAGAAGATTAGAAGCGTTGTGGCTCAAGTGGCTATTATTAATGATCTCTGTTTTCATTTTCTATTCATATATATACTAATTTGTTAAAATATATTTTATTCTTCTTGGTCCACTAGAAATGTGAAGTTATCTAGAAAACAATCATTAAAAACATCTTTAATTCATGAAGATGAATTTTTGTTGTAAGAAACACACCTAACTTTAAAAATATGTTTTAAAGCCAGTCTGTTTCCTGGAGGGAACTCCCTGCCCTCTGGGAAGAGCTTTCAAATGCTCCTGCAGCTGCAGGTAAATGTGCAATCAGATTCCCCTCCAAGAAGATTTCTTCTCTTCTATCTCAGAAAAATAGTGAACAGAAGTTTCAAATGTATCAAAGTTAAGAGGTCAGACTACAAAGGACTAAGAAAAAGTGTGAATTGCTAACAAAAGAAACATTTTTCCTCTTTGGGAATAGAATTACATACGAATCAATTGTCAAGTTCTTAAAAAAAAAAAAGGAACTGGCTAGAGCTTGGTTGCAGTCAGTACTTGCAGTTCTTTGCCCATTAAATATATTTAATATGTGTGAGCAAGGACTTACTGCCTTGCCTGTAGCTATGGAATTAAAAGTCAAGAGAAAGGGAGGAAAAAAGTAATCTAGATAAATGACTTTATTCCCTCAGGTGACATCCAGTCAGAGCAGATCCTCAGCACTGTGCAAGTTTTAACAGAATCGTGTGTAGTGAACAGAGAGGGAACATGACTTACATTCTGCTCAACTACATGCCTCTTCACTGGGGCTCAGTCTCTCTAAGGCAGATCTAAAGAGAATTCACTCAGCTGCACGGAATCCATTTGACATGAAGGGGTTCAAACTCAGAGGCCTATGAAGATTAGGCCTGGGTGCCCCACTCTCACTTTCTACCCCACATACACAGAAGTATTAACTTGATCACTGACCTGCAGGCATCAATGGAGGAAGGGAAGGGGGGTTGGGGAGAAAAGCCCACATAGTTTCTTCTGTGTAATTATTAAGAAAAAAATGTGCTAAAACTAAAAAAAACAAAAATCCCCAAGAGTAGAGGAATTTGACAGATTTATCTTTTTTCAAGGAAAAAGTCAATGCACCTGTATTTGCATCTTTATCAAGAATAAGCCTAAACAAAGTGATTAATCTATAACTTTAATCTATTGCTCAAAATGGAAAATAAGTTGAGGTTTCTGAAAACTATACAAATTTTATTTTAAAATATTTTTACCTGAAAAGATTTAAAAAGCATTCACACGTTTCTAATTTGTACTGATCCAGGAGTCTATTTTAGATGTAACTATGAAACTTAAACTTCACCTCTGCCATGCACTGTTCACAACAACAGAGGCAGGACACTGAGTAACACGCAGAGCTTCCCCAGAGCCAGTCTGTTCACAGGCACCAGGATGGACCATTCACTCATCCAGTGGAAGTCACACACATACCCCCACCCCCACCACCTGCCGTGTCAGCTCTGTCCCAGGTCCTGTGGACTCAACAGTGAGTGAGAGCCTATGTCTCTGAACTCACAGGACTTGACAGGGAGACATTAACTGTCTATTAGAGTATGTCAGATGAGGACAAGATGGTATTAGAACATGGAGGGGTGGGGTTCCAAAAAGAGAAAAGGTAAGTTGCCAGTAGATGTGAAAAAGACCCAAAGAAGTTTCATCTGTCTTTGTCCAGGCAGCAGCCTGGGGCTCAATTTTCTACATGATCCTGCCTCAATCCTATAGCAGTTTGCATGAAATTTCTAGGCGCCCAGCCAGCAGAAAATATAGAGCCAAAGTCTAGTCTATATAACTCCATCAACTTGTCTCTAAGACCTTGACCCCTGCTGTATACCATCCCTTGTCCATCACTGACTGCCCATGTAATCTTGGATAACTCACTGACCACCTGTGGGACACACAGTACACTTATGCTTAAAACGAGGGCACAGCAGGACTTTGTTGGTCCTTTCTGGTTCTATTTAGTGACTGCTTAAAACTAAAAGTAACTTTATAATCTTTTCTTCCATTTTTGAATTTCAAGAAGTGGAAAAGCATCAATAAGCTATTGTTTGATTTTAGAAGTAGGCTACTAATACCAACTTGAGTTCAGAAATAATATTAAAAAGGCCTGGCAAGACAGCTCACACCTGCAATCCTAGCACTCTGGGAGGCTAAGGACGAGAATCACTTGAGGACATGCATTTGAGGCCAGCCTGAGCAACATAGCAAGACCCTGTCTCTATAAAAAATTTTAAAAAGGGAAATAATATGAAAACTTATAACCTAAATTAAGGCCTTAGCAAAGGAAATATATATATGTATATATTTTTTGAGACAGAGGACAGAGCCTCAAGCTGTCACCCTGGATAGAGTGATGTGGCATCATAGCTCATAGCAACCTCCAATTACTGGGCTCAAGCGAGTCTTGTCTCCGCCTCCCAAGAAGCTGGGACTATAGGCGCCCGCCACACACCTGGCCATTTTTTGGTTGCAGCCATCATTGTTGTTTGGCAGGCCTGGGCTGGATTCGAACCCACCAGCTCAGGTGTACGTGGCTGGCGCCTTAGCCCGTTGAGCCACAGGCGCCGAGCCAGCAAAGGAAATATTAAAACTTCTTGGTGTATCATGAAGATTCTTTCTATATCTGAATTGTGGAGAAGGAAGCACCTTACCTGTAGCGACATCTCGATCAACATTAGTAACTTCTTGATTCCTATCCAGACCTTTTTCCCTTTGACTTGCTGTGCAATGGTGGTGCGTTCCTTATCCTTGAAGTTGCCCAAAAGCTACGAAAGCAACAGATCTCAAGTCATTTGTGTACATCCATATTAATAAAAGCACTTTTACAGTAAATACATTAACATTAGTTAATTCTTACATTTACCCTTAAAAGAATAGCGAGAAGAACTTCCAGACAGTTGGAGCTGACAGGGTCGATTCTCCCCCTCCCATTTTAAAATCCAGTCTGAGCTTTCTAAACCCATTAAGTGTAATCATGAAAGTGAAAACTGTTATCTTCAACCCTGTTTTCCTATGGACTTCCATTATAACTTGAGATAAATTTGCTGGGGGAAAAATAGCTCCAATCCATAATAAACATAAGTCAGAATTTTTAACATTCCTTCCTAGGACCAATCTATATATGTCAAAGCAAACTAAATTTAGTTCTCTAACCCAACCCTGGCACAAAAGCTGCCTAAACAGGTAACCTAGAAATATTTATCATACAGATCATTTCTATTTTGTTGGATGCAAACACAACTTTATGGGTTTTGAGGACTTTCAGAACCTTTACTGACTCTACCACTCCTGAAAACTACTAGATAATATTTTCCAACAGATCTCAAGTCATTTGTATACACCAATATTAATAAAAAGTTCAACAAAGAACATACTTTTTTAAAAATTAAAGGCTTTGTTATGCTCAGAAAATTAAAATATTTCCATATTACAAACTTAAGCCATCAACTTCTATAGCTTTTCTGAAGTTTCTAAGGATTTTTCATTGTTCTAATTTATTAAATGCAAGGAAATGAGCTGAAAGCCTCTATGAATGAGTGAATTTTCTATATTTCTGTACTTCCACCCATCCAAGTTTCTGATGCATGTAATCTATATGCTTTACTCATGCTGAGTACAGAATAATTTATTCCTGGCAGCTTTTATGGTACCTACACCTAAGAACAGGAAATTAATTCACCATTCCTTATTATTCATCTTCCTCCTTTAATTCCTGAAAACAGTTATAGGTACAGGTTGAGTATTCTTAATCTGAAAATCCAAAATCTGAAATGCTCCAAAATCCAAAACTTTTAAAGTGCTAACATATTTCAGATTTTTGAATTAGGAATATAATGAAATATTACAATATATTTATATATATAACATTCCAAAATTCTAAACAATTTTGAAATAGGAAACCCTTCTAATCCCAGGCATTTTGGATAAGGTATACTCAACCTGTAATGTCCCAGGGTCCCAAGTTCTAGGTTAACAGAGAACCCAACACCAGGTACAACAGCTGTGGTACCCCTTAGTGTTATGTCAGCCTCAACTCCTTTCTTATGAACACTGTGCAATGCATGGACTCATCTTCACCTCCAAAGCTTCCAACAGCTGCTCTCCTGTGGCAATGTTGGGCACGTGGATGGTAGTGCTGAAAGCATTAAGCATTTCCATCTCCTGAAGAACATCTTTTCGGCTGGTTGTCCCAATGATAAGAAGCTTGCGGCCCTGATCACAGGGAGAAAATGTGTTAAAAAATACAGAAGAGGACAAGTTAGGAAACAGGAATAAGTCTGAAGGAAATATGTAAAATCTGTTTATTTAATCACAGAAATGCAAATGATTAGGCAAAAGAGAAAAAAAAATTCAAGATTTTCCTCAAGAAATTAAAAAAAAAACAACAAAAAACCTCCTACCACACGATTCAGAAATTGTCAACCTCTGAACAACTTCTCACTCACATCAGTAGTGATGTGGGCTAGTCAATCAGGGAGAAGACAGACCAAAGAGAAACATACTGAAATGCGTACCACCCTTTGTTCTTTTCTTGAAGACATTCCCCTCCTGGAGTCCTCTGTCCTTATAGTTCAATTTGAACTGAGTGCTTTCTAGGCCTGTTGTACCACTGTAGCTCTAGAAATTCTCTTTCTTCTTTGTTATACATCTTGTATCTTTGCCTTTCATTCTCTTTCTCTTGTTTTGCAGTTTTTGGCTAGGGCTGGGTTTGAACCTGCCACCTCCGGCATATGGGGCCGGTGCCCTACTCCTTTGAGCCACAGGCGCTGCCCCCTCTCTCTCTCTCTCTTTTTTTTTTTAAGACCGTCATCCCCGGTAGAGTGCTGTGGCATCATGGCTCACAGCAACCTCGGACTCTTGGGCTGAAGTGATTCTCTTGCCTCAGCCTCCCAAGTAGCTGGGACTAAGGTGCTCACCACAATGCTCAGCTATTTTTATTTTTAGAGACAGGGTCTCGCGCTAGCTCAGGCTGGTCTCCAACTCGTGGGCTTAGGCAGTCAGACTACCTTGGCCTCCCAGAGTGCTGGGTTTACAGACCCAAGCCACTGGGGCATCTGGTTCTCCTTTTTCTTAATTTATATCTTTTTGCATATACCCAGAAACTTCCTGAGAAAAAGCACAAGGGGGGACTAAAATTTTAAAGACCCGCATGTCTGGAAATATCTTTATTCTGCTCTAAATATTGTACCTTCTATCTCACACTTAATAGTTTGGCTAGGTATAGATTCTATTGTCTTTTAGTGCTACTGGCTAGAAGTGCATACTGGTCATATGATCCCTGACCCTTTGTTTTTAAATTGTTTTTTGTTTTTAGTTTTAATTTTTTTGAGACAAAGTGTTGCTGTTGCCCAGACTAGAAGTACAGCAGCTATTCATGGGGGCAATCACAGCTCACTGCAGCCTCCAATCTTGATCTCAAGGGATCCTCCTGCCTCAGCCTTCTGAGTAGATGAAACTATAGGAACGCTCTGCCATGCCTGGCTGCAACCTGTTTCTTTTTTCCCTCTTTTTCAACTATAAAATTTTAATGCTCTTTATTTCCATGTTCTGTAATTTGAAAATTACATACCTCAAAATAAGTCTTTCTTTACTCACTTTGCTGGCACTACATGAATTCTTTTGTAAACTGGAAATTCTAATCATTTGGTTCTAGGAAATATCTTGAATTACCTCCTTGAGATTTCTTCTCATTCATTTTTTCTGTGTTCTCCACACAGCAGGAACCTCCATTACTTGGCTGCTCCTTTAGGACTAATCTTCTAATTCTTTTTTTTTTCTCCTAGTTTTTATATTTTCCTCTAATACTTTTTGGGTTAGGATCAACTTTATTGTCCAGTCTTTATATTATTTTGTATTTCTCAGAGCCCTGGTTTTCTGAATATTTTCTTTTTTAAATGCATCTTATTACATTTTATGAGTACAATATCTTGATTTAGCTTGCTTCGAATATTATAGAGTTTAAGAAATGTTTTCTTCTGTTCCCTGATTTGTCTTTGTCCACTGAATTCTTTTTTCCCTACTGTTTACCCGGGACTATCTTTAAGTATCTGGTGATCATTGGAAGACTAGTCATATTTAAGAGTTAAACTAATGATCAGAAAGAAGTTCTGTGTCTGAGGACTTCACCAGAGGATGAGAAGATAAGATCTGGCTGATTACTGAGGATCCCTCAAAGGTCAGAATGTGTAAATTTTTCAGAAAAGAACCCTCCAATCTCCTTCCTGAAGGCCATAAAGTCTCATTCACAGTGTACTGGGAGCGGATGGGATAATGGCTTGGGGTACCTCACCACTTAATATGGAGACTTCCAGTTAATGCTATTTGCGGTATGGCACTTCTTCAGACCAATCTCTCATTTAATGTTCATTATAATCATGAGAATTAAGTATTAGTATTATCCTCATTTTACTGATGAAGCTTTTGAATATCACAGATATAAGTAATTTATCTATTCAAGACCCAATAACTAATCAGTGATGGAGCCATGTCTGGAAACCAGATCCAGACCCAAACCATACACTGTCTCTCTTCATAAAGAACAATATATTAATGAAAAAGTTAACTTGGAAAATGGAAGAGAAATAAATTTTTAAATTTATGTCAGTAAAGTTATGATACACACTCAAAAGCTTCATCAGTAAAATGAGGATAATACTAGTATGTAATTCGCATGCTTATAATGAACTTTAAGTGAGAGTCTGAAGAAGTACCACACTGTACTGCACAGATAAGTTTTTAACATAACCATCAAACTATTCATGGATCTTAGAGACTCAGGACATAAGTAATACTCTGCAATGGAGGATGGACAGGTGGCTTGATGGCAGAAGAAAAAGTACATCCATAGGTATGTGATTATTGGGGTACACATTAAAATAAATGTGCTAGCAGAAAAAAAATTTAAGAAATTAAAGATCAGGTGCTGGCTCAGTGCTAGTAGCACAGTGGTTATGGTGCCAGCCACATTTACCAAGGCTGGTGGGTTTGAACCTGGCCCAGGTCAGATCCTGAACAACAATGAGAACTGCAACAAAAAATAGCCAGGCATTGTGGCGGGTGCCTGTAGTCCCAGCTACTTGGGAGGCTGAAGCAAGAGAATCACTTAAACTCAAGACTTTGAGGTTGCTGGGAGCTGTGATGTCACGGCACTCTACTAGGGGTGACATAGTGAGATTCTGCCTCCAATAAATAAATAAATAAATAAAGGATCAGTTGCCAAACAATTTCTATTAAGTTTTGTAAATATTATGTTACTACCGTCTATAAGGCATGCTAGCCTTCCTCAATCTTACTGATTTTGTCTATTTCTGTGCGAAGAATGGACAATGTACCACCAAAGGCATATCAAAGAAACGAAGTTGAGATCCTGGTATAATTAGCTATTAACATAACAGATGACTATGCAAAGACTATGAGACAGAAGTATCCTGCGATGTATACAGATTAAAGGGTCATTATCATGATTATTTAAGGAATCAATTAACTAAAAAACAAATCCTTATCAATAGACATTTATCAAGTTCCTAGATGAATATGGAATAGACCTTGCACAAACAGGAAGGTAAAGAGAAAAGATAGTCATATAACATAAAAACGTGGAGATACATGTATTATGCACAAGGACATCAGGTAGGGGGAAGAGATGTAGTAGAGAAAGCTTCTTTCTTTGGAGACAATACCTGACTTGAGTCTTACGGAATGAGTAAGTCAATCAGGAAGATGAAGGAGGAAGGGCATTCTAAGCCCTAGGAGTAGAAATGCACAAGTCCAAGAGCAAAACTACAAAAACAAAACAATTACAAACAGATATGGATATATACATTTCTATTATAAGAAAAAAGTGGTGCCTTATAGGCAAAGTATTTTTTAACACTAAATTCTAATGGTAAACATGGGCACACATCCCTGAACGCTAATAGATGCCAAAGGCCATCCAAGCCGGCACAGCCTCAGTAAAACTGAAGGTAACTGTTACTTCCCCTTTTCCTTGTTTTTTTAATCCTCTCCCCTCAATAGCCCTTAATTAAAACACCCTCATCTTGCTCCTCTCTCATAGAGGACAGTATTGTCCCTAGAAGAATGACATTGAGGAAGAAGCTTCCTACTCATTCCAGAAAGCTGAACTTTTAAAATCATTGCCGTCATCCTAGTGAAACTTATTTTTCCATTAACAGTGACTATGCTCTCTAAAGTGCTGAAAGATTGGGAAATGTAGAGCAACTTATAATGGAGACGCTAATTTATGTTTTGCTTTTCTTCTTGTTTAACAGGACTGCAAATATTGCAGAGGTCATGACCCAGGCAAGTTCAGGTCTTGACTTGTTAAGCGTCATTTTTAAGAAAACACTGAAAAAAATGACCAAATTATTAAAATGTGCTCGGTAATTTTGTATATTAATTAGCAGTAAAGTTCACAAGGCAGATTTATCATGAAAAAGCAGCTGAATGTATTAAGGTACTAAATCACATTGGAGAGATCTGGAGAGAAAAGCTGCCAGCAGTACGGGGGGAGGATGCAGTCTTAAAAATAAATGAGAGTTCAACCCAAGGGGAGCTCCACCTTGCTGATGTGTGGGGACAGCCTTCAGTCCACGGTGCCCAAAACACACGCTTGATGGAAAGCAGAAAATGTAGGGTGATAACCTATTTTGGGGGGAAAAAGTTGTTCACAGTATACTCTTACTGAGATTTGCTAGTCCCGACGCTATAAAGAAAAGGCTCAAATAAAATGACTATCTGCCAATCGGATTATGACAAACATTGTTCCAAGGTTAAATAGTATTAGTTAACTAATTCTTAGTACTATAAGGAGCAACTCAGGTGAAAACATTACCATGAAAAAAGCAGGGCTCAGTCAGGTGTTGATCCTTCAAAAAACCACTTCTTTACATGAGGAAGAATGAGCCAAGTACTAAGCAGCATCTAAGCCTTTTGCCACACAAAGGACTAACCAGATAATCCACACCCTTTCATAGGTCTTGCCCATTGATTGGCTCCAATAAACTGATTTGTAACAAAAGTTCATGTGGAAGAAAGCTTTCCCCCCCTAACAAAAATGCCACCAATATAATGAAATGGAAGGGCTGATTTCAACCTATGAACAAAAGTAAAGTCAGTTATGCAGTAAAGAAAGGCCATTCTTTCCATATCATTCAATGCTGAGTAAGTGTAATACATCCTTGGAAAGAAGACTTAACTGTGAACAATTGTAAGTCCTGAAGTGGATTAATGAGTTTAAAAGTGCAACTCAAAAGTTCTGTGTGCAGGGCCTTCAGCTTTATTTTCTGATTATTAGAATTTGAGGTTTCTATAAATGAGAGTGAAAAATTTCAGAATACTAAGAATTTATAAAGCTGGTAAGTAAAAGATAAAACTGTATCAACCAACGGAAGCACTAACAAGAATTCACTCTTTTTAGATACTTAACGGAATTATGAGATTTGGTTTGTGCCTTTAGGATGATTACAATTTAGCTGGCAAAAGCAAATAAATATTCAGAGACCACTACCAAGTAACACATCAGCAAATACGAACTGATAATGGCTGAGAGGACACAGCACCTGGGGAGTGGGGTTATCTAGGAAGATTTCTGAAGTGTTTATTGCAGAAACACTGACAAAAAGGAGGTGCTGGCAAGACCCTTGAGGAGAAGGGACAGATCTCTAATGCTACTAAATCCTATGTGGGTGGGGGAAACAGCTGAGCCACAGGACCAAGGGTTGAAATAAAGTCTTTTTGGAGAGATGGGTGAGTGGGCAGTTGATAAGAGGAAGACTAGGAATGCTAAACTAAGGAAGAAGATTTACTATAAACAGCAACAGGAAATCAAAGAAGGGTTTTGAAGAGGAAGAACTACAGAGAAAGATGATCTTGGCAGCCACACTCAGCACGGCCACCTCTAGCGGACTGGGAGGAACTGCAGCACTAAGGATGTGCCCGTAGCACCCAGGAAGGATGCAGCACTTTTAGATCACTATCTTATACACATGATTTCCTTTTTAATGTAAGCCCAGGATGGCAGAAAGCAATGCAGATGGACAAGTGACTTGATGCAGTAGAAAAAGTACAGACTCCATCACAGCTGTGTAACTTGGGGTACATATTTAACTTCTCCTTTACCTGTCTCCCCCTCAACCATAAAAATGGGATTAAAATATCCTACTTATAGGCCAGGCACAGTGGCTCATGCCTGTAATTCTAACACTTTGTGAGGCCAAGGCAGGAGGATGGCTTGAGCTCAGGAGTTTGCAACTAGCCTAAGCAAGAGCAAAATCCCATCTGTACTAAAAATAGAAAAATTAGCTATGTGTCAGGGCAGACATCCACAGTCCCAGGTATTCAGGAGACTGGAGCAGGAAGATCACTTGAACCCAGAAGTTTGAGGTTGCTGTAAGCTATGATGATGCCACAGAACTCAAGCCTGGGCAACAGAGTGAGACTGTCTCAAAAAAGAAAAAAAGAAAATCCTACTTGTGAGAGCAGAGCATTAGATAAAGAATGCCTGGGCTGGGAAGAGGGGCCTTTGCCATCGCTGTCACTCTGACACTGTCTCTAAAAATAAATAAATAAATAAATAAAGTCAGATATAAGTCCCATGCTCATGAAGGAAGACCAGCAAGAAATACACAGTACAGTAAAGAACAGAACAGGCAAGAATGAAAGGAAGCAACGGTCTTGAGAGAGACCTGAAAAATCCTCCTCTGCCTATGATGTCAGGAATCCATAAGGTAAGGTTAGGTAGGGTGAGAGAGAAGCAGGGGCCTGAGAATCCCTTTTTTTCCCCAACAATACAGGGCACTGGCAGCAAATGATGCAGAGAGGCCAGGGCTCGCTCTGGGTTAGGAAGATAAGCTCCCATCTGCAGTACAATGAGGGTCATCATGAGACCCAGAAGAGGTCTGAAGCTGAAGATCAAATGTTCCTACAGAGGAACTCACGGCAGTGCGGGCCTCCGTGAGAGGGAGCAGCTTCCCAGGGAGAAACTGGTTCAGAGCCACTTATCCTGGCTTCATTCTTTTTTTTTTTTTTTTTTTGAGACAAAGCCTCAAGCTTCGCCCTGGGTAGAGTGCTGTAGCATCACAGCTCATAGCAACCTCCAACTCCTGGGCTCAAGCGAGTCTCCTGCCTCTGCCTCCCAAGTAGCTGGGATTACAGGCACCTGCCACAACGCCCGGCTATTTTTTGGTTGCAGCCATCGTTGTTGTTTGGCGGGTCTAGGCATGGATTCAAACCCGCCAGCTCAGGTGTCTGTGGCTGGCGCCTTAGCCGCTTGAGCCACAGGCGCTGAGCCTTTTTGTTATAGTTTTTGGCCGGGGTTGGGTTTGAACCCACCACTTCCAGTATATGGGGCCGGCGTCCTATTCCTTGAGCCATAGGCGCCGCCCCTTGGCTTCATTCTTGCACCTGAAGCAAAGCTGCTGTTTCCTTGTGTCTCCATTCCCACAACACTTCCCATACTGTTACTTAGCTAGCTCCATTGTAGCTCTATTACTCAAGAGAGAGACATTTTGAAGAATTCTACTGTAGCATAGCACTTCACTGAATCTTGTTTCTAGCCTGTGAATTCCCTGGGGGTAGAAACCATGTCATACTAATCTGTGATACTGCAGGACCCAGTGCAGCAAGCTTGGCACACAGAGACGGTACTTCTCCCTCGAATCCTCTTCCCTTCTGCATCTATACAGGTCCTTTCCTCAAAGTCAAGGATTTGCTTGAGTTCAGCTTTCCCACAGCCCCACTTAACCCCTGCATCCCTATTTAAAACAGACCCCTAAGTCCCTAGTCTGGCACCCTTCCTTTCCTTCCATCCTGCTCTCTCGCTCCCACAGTACACATCACCTTTTAATAGACTACATACTTCACTCATTTACTATATTTACTGTAATGTGTATTTCTTGCTGGTCTACCTTCATGAGGATGGGACTTATATCTGACTTTATTTATTTATTTTTAGAGACAGAGTGTCACTTTGTCACCCTTGGTAGAGTGCTGTAGCATCACAGCTCACAGCAACCTTCAGCTCTTGGGCTTAGGCGATTCTCTTGCCTCAGGCTCCTGAGTAGCTGGGACTACAGGTGCCCACCACAACACCCGGCTATTTTTTTGTTGCAGTTTGGCGGGGGCAGGTTCAAACCTGCCACCCTCGGTATATGGGGCTGGCACCCTACTCTATCTGGCTTTACTGATATATCCAGCGCTAGCATAGTGCCTTCTACAAAATGAAAAATGAATAAATATGCATTGAATGACTGAACGATAATCCCAGTATAGGTTTTACGAGTAGCAGATCACTCCTTCATTGTCACATTCTTTCTTCTGGCCATAGAATGATGCACATTATACCAAGTGTTTAACAGGAAAATAACTACCTACCATTTCAAACTGTTGTACCTCTAAGCTCCAATTATTGGATGCTATGATAGCAACAAGTTTTAAAAAGAAAATAATGTAGGATGAACGCATGTATGCTTTGTGCTAAAGGCTGGCTTATCTCTCTTAGTTAATCAGTTGATCAGCTATGGACTGGATAACAGTGACCTCTCTAGCAGAGGAAAGATAAAATTCATTAGAAGCCATTAATTTAAGCTAGTGAGATAACAAGTACTATTACGTATCCCCTGTAACTCCTGTTTTCTCCAAACCAAGGGAAAAGACTGAGGGACCATTAAAATGATCAGAGGTCTGGACAGTAAAAGGAATCAGGAAGAGATTTCTGATTTCTCTTGATTGAATTCTCTAACTTCTTTTTTCTGATTTTTTTGCAGTTAAATATTTACGTTGAATACCAAAGGAAGGATGTTTCACATAAATCATGCTACAACTAGGCAGACAACTACACTTAAACTCTCCAGTAGGTTTTACCCTGAAGCACATTCTTAAGTCTATTTCTTTGTAACCTCCCTTTCGGTGCTATAAGCAGGATGGGACAACTAGGAGAATTCATGATGCAAATTGAACACAAGTGAGAAACATTAACCCTAGACAATTTAAAATAATTCTCACAGGCAAGAGCAGACTACTTCGTGATATTCAGTACCTATTTATGGAAAAGACACTGAACCATCAGATTTTATAGTCTGAGCAGCTCATAAAGATTATCTAGCTTCCCTCTGTCCTCTGCTCCTTCTCTCGCTCATGTTTAGATGAGAAATGTGGGGTGAAAGGTGAAGTGATCTCTGGGGCTCTCAGTCTGTGAGGGAGCTAAAACTAGAGTTCAGGCCTTGGTGACACTTTCACTATGCTTTGGTGTTCACTATTTGTTTGTTCGTTTTTTGAGACAGAGTCTCACTGTGTTGCCCTGGAGTGCTGTATCGTCACAGCTCACAGCAACCTCCATCTCTTTGGCTCAGGGGATCTTCTTGCCTCAGACTCCCGAGCAGCTAGGACTGAGATTCTTGCTCAGGCTGGTCTTGAATTCCTGAGCTCCAGCAATCTACCCATCTTAGCCTCCCATAGTGCTAGGATCACAGATGAGAGCCATCCGACCAGGCTCCACCGTTTTTAGTGGTGTAATTTTAAACTCATCTCAGCAATGGTTGATCTCTTAATGATCAGTTAGGGAGATGTATTGCTAGAAACAATGACCTCTGAGCTCTTAGGGGATAAGGTTAAATAGAGAAAATAAAGTTGTACTGACCATGCCACAGTATTCTTAATGCCAAAAGGAAGATTTTTATAGATGCTCTCTCATCAGAAATTTCACTAAGATGACCTCAGATTAATTAGCAAATCCAAATTCCCAAATCTTGCATCCACAGTTGATTTTCCCTGTTTATCAACTCTTAGCGTGGTTTGCCCTAAATTGACCCCTGTACTCTAACAGATAAATATTCTTCTTCCTAATTTAATTTCTATCTCTGTGACTTTTATCCAAAGCACTTCTCTGTATTAAAATGCTTTCCAGAGTTTTCTGCTAATTTACAATTATCTTTTATGTTCACAGTTTCAGAAGTTCTTTCTACACTGCCTTTACTTAACCCTACAGAACTCATCTTACTCCTTCAGGCCCAAGAATACGAATATGAGAATACGAATATGTCTAGTAATGACATCTCATTTGTGTGGAGGCCAATTTGCTAAACAATTTCATCTATCCAGAACATAGTCAAGAACCAAGAAATAAGCAAAAATCTAATTTGGAGGACTAAAAAAACAAAAAAAGTGAGGTTAACGTAAATTTCCTCGCAGGTAGGGGTGACTTACCTATTAGGCACAGTGCCCAAGGCCCATAAAGAGTGAGGGCCCACAAAAATATTCTCCTTTAAAATGGCTCAGCGTCTGTGCTCAGTGGTTAGGGCACCAGCCACATACACCGGGGCTGGTAGGTTGGAACCCAGCCAAGGCCAACAATGACAAAAAAAAAAAAAAGGCCAGGGGTTGTGGTGGACGCTGTAGTCCCAGCCACTTGGGAGGCTGAGGCAGGAGAATCACTTAAGCACAAGAGTTTGAGGTTGCTTTGAGCTGTGATACCACGGCACTCTACTGAGGGCAACATAGTGAGACTCGATCTCAAAAAATAAAAATAAATAAACAAAATCAGGAAAAGACAATGAATCCCAAACAATAAAAAATAAAAATAAACCAAAACTTATAATGAAAGAAATAAAAAAGAAAATGTTTTAATATATTATAGTAATATATTCATCTTGATACCAAAAAGTGGAAAATGTTATTTACATTTTTTTTTTTTTTAATGAGGAAGGGACCACAAAAATCATAATGTGGGCCTGCTCTCAGGAAAGCTCCTCTAGCTCTCACTACAGCCTAGTTTTTCTTACTAAATGAACAACTTACGAATCCTGGTGGTTGCCTTTTTAGTTCCTAGCATATGAAAGGAGCAAATTAGAAGAGGGAATCGTCAAAGGCGGGCAGACTGGTAGAATTCACTTGGATTTCATAAATAACTGATACCAAAACCATTAAAAAAAAAGAAGGTGCAAAAACCCTCAATAAACAGGGCACACTGGGTCTACTTAACAACCACCACAGCAGAGTTCTAGACAAGCCAATCGTTCATGCTGAGCCCCATCATACCGACGAGACTGTGGTCTGTATGATCCTTATTCATTAATGCATTTAATGCATGCATCAACAACACATTTATTATACTTTATTTCAGACACCAAGGATGTATGTAGAATTTTTTTTCTCTTAAAAAAGACTAAGGTATAACAACAATTTATATTTAAAGAGGGTAAATGTCAGTTATTTGGGAAAAAATGGAGCCTCTTAATCCTTATGAATTCATGTTTTTCCCCTCCAGTGAAACCAAATGTACCATATGAAGCCTAAGATAATTGTAAATAAAACATATCCTTAAATTCCCAAGTATCATTCTTGTTTATTATGTAATAATAAACAGTCGCTAATTCTGGCCTAGGCAAATCATCTACTTCTCTCCCACTGCTGCAGAGCTGGAATTCCTGAGCATGCACAATGTCCCTGATTACATTTTCCTTTTACTCATCTTTCAAGACCAGGATGAAGAACTATGATTTCTGAAACATCTGCAGATTTTCTCAGATAAAATGGACTACACCTTCCTTTGTGTTTCATTGGCACTGACATATAAAACCTAACTATATGTGTCTCGTTTTCATCTCTTTTTCCTACAGTGGACTGTGACAGGGACACTACATGAATGAGTGTCCCTTCTGCATGAATGAGAAAAAAATGACTCCCCCAGGTGTAAGAATTACAAAGAAGCAGTCATCCGTGTGAGCAAAAAAGTATCTCTTTATCTCTTTTTCAGGGCTAGGATTATCAGATAAAGCCTCGAGTATAAGTATGTCCCCTAAATGGTATATATTGATACTAAAAATTATATGATGTTTTTCTGAAATTCAAATTTAACTGGGCATCCTTTATTCTCACCTGTTAAGTCTGGTAACCCTACTCCAGGCAGATGCAGCCCCAAACCAGGATGGACTGCTCGGTGGTCAGGATATGGACTGGATGTTAACTGCCATTTGACCTGTGTAGACCTTGTGTACAAACTGAACAACTGAAGAGGTGGTCCTGGATTTGTGTCCTTTGAGGACAAGTACAATGTTTCATTCATCTTTGTTTTCTAGTGTGGAATAGATGTTTAATAAATATGTATTATAAAAAGACAGATGTTCCTTAAAGTATTATTTCAAACTTGTACCCTTTCCCCCAATTTTTTTTCCCCCTGAGATAGGATCTCCTTCTGTTACCCAAGATAGAGTGCAGGGGTGTGTTCATAGCTCCCCGAAACCAATTCCTGGGCTCAAGCAATCCTCCTGCCTTAGCCTCTCAAGTAGCTGGGACTATAAGCATGTGCTACTACATCTGGCTAATTTCAAATTTTCTGTAGAGATGGGGGTCTCTTTCTGTTGTCCAGGATGGTCTTGAACTACTAGGCTCAAGTGCTTGTCCCACTTCAGTCTCCCAAAGTGTTGGCATTATGGGTGTGAGCCATCATGGCCGGTCAAAAGAAATATTTTTGGGTGAAAAAGAAAATTCCCATCTACCTTCCATGAAACATAAGACAATTGTTACCATCTGTCTTGGTCAACCTTAGTCACATTTGCACTCAACCACCCTAAGTTTGGGCTAGAAGCACTATGCCCAGCTGAATGCCAGGTGGGTTTGGCAGGACAACTGTGAGATGCATAAGCACTTTCACACTTTTACTCTCAGGACCACAGGGGATCTTAAAGGCAATAAATTACATCAGTAATAAAAGAAAAAAAAAGTTAAAAACATCTTAGATACAAAGGTCAACTCATTTAACTTTGGTGGTCAAAGAACAAACTGGTCTCACTATAATGGAATTAAAGAATTTTAACAGTTATACTGCTTAAGTCAAAAATGAAAACAATTGTTTCATTCAGTTTTTTTTTTTGTAGTAAAACTCAGATTTCAGCTTTCATTTAGTGAAATATAAGTAAAGAAGGAGTTTGGGTAGGAGAATCAATCAACTCTTATTTAACTATGATATCATTCAAATATTCTAAGAGGTTTTTTCCTTCAAAATAAATAAAACATGATTCACCATAAATATTAAAAATGACAAAAACAAAGTTCTCCGAACAATGTGAATAAGCAAGTAAGTTGAAAGGAAGACTTTACAAGAGCAATAGAAACAATGACACACTTTTGGGCAGTATTTCCCGAACGGTGCTCTTTAGAACCCTAGCTTTTTTTTTTTAATGTATTTTTTTATTTTGTACATATACATGTGTTTATTAGGTTTCCACTTTTTGCCTTCACAGAATTAAAAAGGCTTAAAATTTAATAACAATAACAATGTTTAAGGACTAGAAACAAAAACCTCATAAAGAATGAACAAAGATAAATACGTTCAGAAAAGAAATCAGATGCTTGCTGCATTGAAACATTAAGCAATAATAATAATAAGAAGAAAGTAACATTCACATTGTCAGATAAGAGTATGTCTAGAATGCTTTGACTCTGAGGCTTAGTATGGAATCATCAGTTAACTTGTTTTTTTCCCCAAAGTCTCAAAAAATAGACAATATTTATAAATAAAAGTAAAAGATACATTTCAAAAAACAGATCAGTTTTTCATTGTTAAAAACTCATTGAGTTAAAAACTCTTCCTGAATTATCAAAGCAATATATGCTTCTCCAGGAAAATTTGTAAAATACAGGAAACTATATAGCAGAAATAAACCAGCCTCTAAGCCTATCATATAAAATGGAGCAGGCTGGGTGTGGTGGTTCACACCAGTAATCCCAGCTCTTTGGGAGGATAAGGTGGAAGGATCACTTGAGCCCAGAAATCTGGGACCAGCCTGAAAAAAATAGTGAGACCCTCTACAAGAAATAAAAAAAATTGGCTGGACGTGGTGGTGCGAGACTATAGTCTTAGCTATTCAAGAGGCTGAGGTAGGAGGATGGCTTTAGCCCAGGAATTGTGGCTAAGGTGAGCTATGATCATGCCACCACATTCTAGCCTGGGTGACAGAGTGAGTTCCTATCTATAAATAAATAAAGTGAAAATATAAAACAGAGTTGCTTTTAGGAGGAATAAATAGAACTTCCTTTTAATATCATTCTTTTAAAATTTCTTTTTTTAATGATCATCCCATAAAATAATACGTATATGAAAACAGGGGGAATGAACTGCAAACGTTTTTATTGGTAGAGGCATGTGTTCAGAAAGTTTGGAGCCAACTGATATGAGGGAATTACAATCAACAGCACTGGCACACCTTCTGCAGTCTTTTTTTCTTTAAGTCATCATACTAGGAGAATAACTGAGGATTTATGTGGAAGGTGATCTGATAGTTATGCAGCAGTTTCTGACATGGGCCTGTTCACACAGAGGAAGGGTTACTAACTGGATGGCCACAGGGCTATTCATCTCACCACTGTCTCTTGGTATTGCTCCCGCTCCTCCCTTCCCATCTGACTCCTCTTATTCTGGAAACCGGCCACTACCTTCCCCTTCCTCCAAGACTGGCTTCAGGGTCTGCAGGGGCAGCGAGAGGAAAGGGGGCTCTGTGCTCTTCCAGGGAGGGTTTCTTCGGCAGCAGCTACCTGGAGTCTGGCTCCTTTGATATGGGTTGCTTGCTCATTTTGCTGCTCTTATTTAATTTTTGTGTGAGGAAAGACAGAGTCAGTTTTCTTTGAAATGAATAATAAACTAACAATTGAGTTGTGCTTTGCAGTTTATAGAAACCACAATATTTATCTTATTTAATCTTCACAACTTCAACAATTTATAAAAAATGTTCCACTTTACAAATAAGCAAACTGAGACTCAGAAGCTAATGAATGGATTCCAGCCCAAATTTTCTGATATCTGTGCTCTTATTTACACTGTCAATGAGTTCTGTGTGAAAGGCTAAAAACAAAAAGGTGAAACCAGGCAAATGGCAGTCTGGAGTCTTCCTTGTGAAAAGCACTTTTCCCACTCCCCAGTGTGAGGGGTAAATAGGGCTGGCAAGGTGATGTGGTTTCAGACTAAGTTGTGACTTAAAAGTATCAAGGCCTGGTTCCATCTACATTCCAACAAATATCAAGAATATTGATGGGTTGTTCTGGATTCTTTATAAGGTCCCCCTTCTGGCTCTTACCCAATAGCTATTATGCCATGTAGTATTCTTAATCCTTAGGAAATCTCTAAAAATCTACATTCTTGTTTCTGGGACAAGAAGGAAAGGAAAGAAACTATACCATTCTGTTGTACCATGAGTTGGGACAAAAGGGAAATTTTGGTCACAAGTAATAGGTGGCTGCAGGGAAAGGAAGTAGGTAGACCAAGCCCTGAAGGTGAAGACAAATACAACCTGGTAGTGTATTTGGAGATCTCACAGTGATCTCCCGCTACTCCTCATCCTACTGAGCTCTGAAATGTCTGTCTCTACTTTCTACTTAACTTTTACAACAGGAATACCCAATCCCCAGGCCAGTGTATCTGTCTTAGGACTTAGGAAGCTTTCAAATTTCAATGAATGAGAGATGGGCAAGCAGGTTTCTTTTCCCAGTATTGCAAATGAGAGAAGGTGTGCTCAAGCATTCCAAGTGGGAACTCTGAACTCACTTTCTATGGCAACTTGCTATATTCAGCAGTTACATTCTTCGGTTTCCGTATCTTACAAAGTAAAAAGGTTGCACCTCTTTTCTAAAGGCACCTCTTTTCTTTTAATACCTTTTATCTGCATAGTCGATAGCTACAAAAGGCTTTATATTATCTGAGTTGATAAGTTGCTGCTTAAGTCAAAAATGAGGTAGGTAGCACAGGAGGAATTACCTTCATTTCACAGATGAAGAAACAGTACCAAGAAATTAAGGAACCAGTTTAAGGCTATAATCTAGAGGATATGTGAGCTAAGACTTAAACTCAGGGTTTTTGACCTCAAGTCCAAAACAAAGGACAAGTTCTGCTCAGAGGATACTCAAAACTAGACACAAGGCACTGTGGATGTTATAATTAACCTGGAAGTGAGAACAATGTAACCTAAAAATTGTACCTTTATGTTAATTTTATTTAATTAAAAAATTAAAAAAAACCCAACTCTTTGGGCATCTACCCAGAAGGAAAAAAATCCTCTTATCATAAGGACCCTTGCATTAGACTGTTTATTGCAGCTCGATTTACAATCGCCAAAATGTGGAAACAGCCTAAATGCCCACCAACCCAGGAATGCACTAACAAGCTGTGGTATATGTACACCATGGAATACTATTCAGCCATTAAAAAAGATGGAGACTTTACAGCCTTAACCAGTATTAACCTGGATGGAAGTGGAACACATTATTCTTAGTAAAGCATCACAAGAATGGAGAATCATGAATCCCATGTACTCAATTTTGATATGAGGA